>SKCR01036231.1:0-274293 GCA_019454045.1 Zanthoxylum bungeanum
CATATGGATTTAGAAGAATGATACTCTTGGAAATAAGTGTTACTTAAGCCTGATTAAATTACCACATAAATCCTTTCATTACAAGTGACATAACTAAGGGACCATTCCGAACCCAACGGTTTGAGGTCTTCCCTTGCGAGGGGTGAGTGTGGCCTTAAATCTTTGTCCCGGTTCACACCGGGTGGTGACTCCATTATTCTCCGATTTAGTCCCCTGTGGCTACTCCGTACTCCCGACTAGGCCGCGAGCCTGGAACAGCATGCGTCGCCCAGTTCCTGTGTCCCACAGTATGCATCACGACATGTCTAAAAATTGACATTCTGCCACAATATTACCGTGTGGTGCACCGCGATGCGAAAAGCTAAACGTGACTCTGGGTTATAGAAAACGGCTCGTATTCTGTCTGATTTGGATAATTCGTCGCTTGATAATTTTGACTTAATCTTATTATGATCCGTACCTATAAAACATACTCAAAACACATCAAAATATTCATACAAGCTCGAAGTAACCCACAAAATGCAAAATATATTGGCTGTAAATATATAGGTATTAACCACTCATCAAGCCAGATATTTTTACAAGTGATGTACTAAGTTGAGAGATAGTATAGACAACAGAAATCGGTGACGCTGTTCCAGGCTCGCGGCCCGGTTGGGAGTACAGAGTAGCCCGCGGGGGACTAAACCGGAGAACTAAAATGGAGTCGCCACCCGGTGTGAACCGGGAAAATGATTTAAGGCCGTACTCACCCCTCGCAAGGGAAGACCTCAAATCGTTGGGTTCGGAATAATCCCTTACTTATGCCACTTGTAATGAAAGGATTTATGCAATAGTACAACCAAATCTCATGCAACACATACCAGATAATTTAAGCAACATGCAAGTTTGCACACCCATAATCGTAAATGAAAAAAATGAAGGCAAAACACATAATTCATTAACGTATTAAACAATAAAGTGGAATAATGTAACTAATAAGAACTATAAAGGCATTACTAATAAAAGCGAGCACACAATCTCATGAGCATATCGAATAAATAAATGCGGATATATAAATGGATGATAATTTCCTAAGCGTAAATAATGAAATGATGTGACTAATCATATGGTGCAAAAGAAATGATCAAAGAAGCAAGCATGCATGAAATGTGACGAAAAGAAGTATGTGCACTGTATGTGCGTTCGTGTGGCGTTTGAAAACGCGTTCGAATGGAAAATAGAAGGTTCGCATTCGTATAGCGTTCGAAAACGCGTTCGAACGGGGTAAGACCTGATGCATGATAAAACAAAATAGATGCGCATTGTAGCGTTCGTAAACGCCTTCGAACGGAATGAGGCAGAATGCATATGTTCGTGTAGCGTTCGTAAATGCATTCGAATGGAATGACGCAGAATGCATACGTTCATGTAGCATTTGGAAACGCGTTCGAATGAGATTTCCAAAATGGCATCTGAAATGACACAAACACATGCATGGATAAACAAATACACAATGTATGACCTCGTGTGCCCGATGGAACACATTTCTCATTCAATCGAGTGCACTTTGTCCAGCGCGGTAAAACATCGTGGTAAAGGTAGCTTTTAGGCATTTCCCTCGAATAGAGGACCTTTAATCCACCCTAACTAGCCCATGCACATTAAATTATCAATACATGAATAAACAAATAAATAATACGGGATCTTGTATGCCCGATTGAACACATTTCACGTTCAATCGAGTGTACCTCGTCCGGTGCGGCAAAACATCGTGGTAAAGGTAGCCTTTAGGCATTTCCCTCAAATAGAGGACCTTTAATCCACCCTAGTTAGCCCATGCGCAGTAGAATGCAACGCATGCGTAAATAAAGCAATGATATGTAAAGGGTAAATGACATTATAAAATGAGCGGCAAAACATCGTGGTAAAGGTAGCCTTCAGGCATTTCCCTCGAATAGAGGACCTTTAATCCACCCTAGTTAGACCATGCGCATTATATTACAATGCATACAAATGAATGAGACAATAATGTGGAACTCCGTATATCCGATTAAACATATCTCACATTCAATCATACTTCGTCCAGCGGGGTAAAACATCGTGGCAAAGGTAGCCTTTAGGCATTTCCCTCGAATAGAGGACCTTTAATCCACCCTAGCTAGCCCATGCGCATTACATTGCCATGCATAAATAAGTAACATCAGAAAGTAATAACATACTAACGACTAGATCATGCTTAAAAAATAAATAACATACTAACGACTAAGTCATGCATAAAACGCAAGGTTGGATTTAACGAAACATGTGAATCTCTCAAGCGGTACGTGGCATTGTATGCCGAGTGCAAACCGCAATACCGTCCATTCGGATTCAGCTACAGAATTTACGTCCGGGTTTTCATCCGATATACCACAAGAGAGAACACATATTCCGTTCATCCGGAAATCACATCATGCACCAATCCACAATACTCATATGAAATAAAGTACTAAAATAAATGAAAACAAAGGATAATAAATAAAGAAGGTGCCCTCAGGTCTAACCTCTTTAGTCGTCTCTAGAAAGTGCGGTATGCGGTTGTTAGAAGGGTTGATGCTCCGCAACTCCTCCGGTTCACTGGTTCAACATTTCCCTTCGCTGTTTCGCTGTTTGGGCTGCTATTTTCACTCTGTTTCGCTGCTGTTTTCGCTATATTTTCTGGTCACTATTTTACGGTAAATAAGAGACTATTTTTTCATTTTAAGGGGTATTGGGGCTGCTGTTTTATGCTGTAATTTGGGCAGTTTCTGGGCTGTTTTCAGTGCAGTTTATGGAGGGTATATGTGATAGTTTTGGGCTGGACAGTAGGTGATTTTCGTGTAGTGCAGTGAGTGTTTTGCGAGGGGATTCTGTGCGTGTAGTGAGGGGTGGTATACGGCTGGACAATGGGCAGTTTTCCAGGGCTGTATGCGTGCAGTGAAGGGGCTGGTTGTGAACGTGGTTGTGTGCGAGAATTTGAGTGGTCAATGGGCGTTGTTTTTGTATGACTCGTGAGTGAAGGTTGTTTGAATGAGGGTTTACGTGAGTGGAGTGTGAATACTTGTTGTGAGGGACTGACGCGTGAAGGGTTTTGGCGTGAATAGCTACGGGGCAGTGAGTGGTTTTTGACGTGAGTGGAGGAAGGAGGCAGGTGGCGTGATAGGGTTTTTGCGTTGTTTGGTGAGTGGGGGCAGTTTGTTTACTATTTTTTTTTTTGAGTGGATAATGATGTCGTGGTCTTGTTAGGTTTGTGGAGAGAGACGAAGAGAGGTTAGAGAGATGCTAGGGTTTTCGTGAATGTATGCGTGAATGAGCCATGATGTTTTCTTTGTGTTTTTTTGTGAGAATGAGCTATGGAGTTTAGGGTTTTGTGTTATTTTTATAGTGATGTATTAGGGTTATGCATGGTTTTTGAAAAGGAAACAAATTAATTAGATTAGGGATGGATTTATTAGTTTAGTTTTAAAAAAGGGAAAGAATAATTGTATTTTGGTGGGGGAATATATTTAAATTTGGTGAGTGAATTATTTAATTGAATTTAGATCTTGGTAATTATGAAGGTGAATTATTTAATTTTGGAATGAGATTTATTTTTATTTAATTTGATTTGATTTAATTTAATTTAATTGGTTTTAATTTAATTTAATTTGTGACATGTGTTTTAAATATTTTTAATTATTTTTGGATGTGATTTAATGGGCTTGGGCGTGGGGCTTGGTCTCTTGGGCGTGGGGCTTGGCTCACCTTGGTGGGCTTGGTGTGTGTCTTGCGGCGGTTTGGGTCAAGGATGTGTTTTAAACTAGAGGTCCAACAAGCAAACCCGAAGCAAAATAAGCGAATTAAATCCAATAAGATACTAATTTCTGACTTTTCCCTTCCGACGTCCGTTTCCCGCGACTTCCACAACTTAAAAGGTAGTGTCTCCATATGAGACTCATCATCGGGACTTACATGCAAAAATGCAGTGCCTACAGTCGCCCCCACTTTGATGGGACTTGTGTGGTGTGTGACAATGACAATCCTATCAAAGTTTATGCAATGCATTTTTACATACCTGGCTCGCCAGCTGCCACCTGACTTGCCTGTTGCTTCAAACTGAGTTGATCTGGTGGTCCATTTTCGAACTGTGCTCCATTTTTGGAGCACCATTTTCGGCATCTGTTGTGTGTGCTCCATTTTGGAGCGCCATTTTCGCCATCTATTGTGTGGCCCCATTTTGGAGGGCCATTTTCGGCATCTGTTGTGTGTGTTCCATTTTGGAACGCCATTTTCGGCATCTGTTTTTTGTGCCCCATTTTGGAGCGTCATTTTCGGCATCTATTGTGTGTGCTCCATTTTGGAGTGCCATTTTCGGCATATGTTGTGTGTGCCCCATTTTGGAGCGCCATTTTCGGTATCTGTTGTGTGTGCTCCATTTTGGAGTGCCATTTTTGGCATCTGTTGTGTGTGCCCCATTTTGGAGCGTCATTTTCGACATATGTTGTGTGTGCTCCATTTTGGAGCGCCATTCTCGGCATCTGTTGTGTGTGCTCCATTTTGGAGTGCCATTTTCGGCATCTGTTGTGTGTGCCTCATTTTGGTGTGCCGTTTTCGGCATCTGTTGTGTGTTCTCCATTTTGGAGCGCCATTTTCAGCATCTGTTGTGTGTGCTCCATTTTAGAGCGCCATTGTCGGCATCTTATTGTGTGTGCTCCATTTTGGAGCGCCATTTTCGGCATCTGTCGTGTGTGCTCCATTTTGGAGGGTCATTTTCGGCATCTGTTGTGTGTGCTCTATTTTGGAGCGCCATTTTCGGCATCTTGTTGTGTGTGAATGTGGACCATTTTTGAATCGTTACTTGATGAGATAGTCTTTGCCGCTACAAACCTGCGAATACAAAACAAAAATTGCATATATGTGATATGTATGCATGTATGCATGGATATGTTTCCTACTCCGATAGGTTAGGCCTTCCTTGGTCCATTTCCGAACCGTGATCCATTTTCGGAGTGCCATTTTCGGCGTCTGATGTGATAGTGGTCCATTTCCGAACCATGCTTCATTTTCGGAGTGCCATTTTCCTGCAAAAGTCTTTGGTCGCCCCCTGGGCCTGCTCATAGTTCCTTTCTGTCGATTCTCTCTTGGTGATTGCTCAGTTTCCTTTAGTCTTATTGCTCAAGTTCTCGATAAATCCCTTATTCGCGGGGTGGTTGACTGGTCGCCCCCATACTCGATTTAGCTTTTTGCTCTTCGTTGCTTGCACTCGGCCAAAGTAGATCATATGATGTGACGTTCCAAAACTGCTGATGATCTGGGCCTCGACCCTGGGACTCATCCTCAAAACTGATACCGATGCTGATGTGGGCCTCAACCCTGGGACTCATCCCAAAACTGATACTGATGTGGGCCTCGCCCCCAAAATGATACTGATATGGGCCTCGCCCTAGACTGATACTGATGCGAGCCTCGCCCCCAAACTGATACTGATGTGGGCCTCGCCCCAGACTGATACTGATGCGGGCCTCGCCCAGACTGATACTGATGTGGGCCTTGCCCCCAGACTGATACTGATATGGGCCTCGCCCCAGACTGATACTGATGTGGGCCTCGCCCCCATATTGATAATGATGTGGGCTTTGCCCCATGCTCCATTTTCAAGATTTATTTTGATGTGATGTCGCGTATCAACATGATGTATTGCCTCTCACGAGATAGTCCTGATAGCTAAACATATTTTCGTCCTCAATGGATGCTTCGCGTCGAAACCAAAGAACCTTCAAAGTACTTAATATACTCAAATTCGACCGTTTGAGTGCGTGATCTGAACTAGACTCCTAGTGTGTGTGTGCGCCAAGGCTCTGTCGCAGCTTAATTCTTAAGTAAGCCAACTCGATGATTTTGTCTTGGAGAATTGGATTGGTGGGTCTAACCAACCTAGATGTCTTGATCATACTATGTGATTACTTCTTCGTACTCAACATGATATGGTTTTCTTCTTTCTTTCTTTCGTCTCTTTCTTTCTTTCTTTTTTTTTCTTTTTTTTTTCTTTTGAAATTTCTTTTTGTTTTCTTTTCTTTTTTTTCTTTCTTTTTTTCCGACACACCTACCCTTTAAGGTAGCATTTCTCCTTATGGTGGTCCTAATACTCGCCCATGGGTAGCTTCACGCTTATCGGTTATAGGTGGTCAATTTTTTCTTTTTTCTTTTCAAAGACTTTTCTTCGTTTCGAACCATATCATATATCGTAGCATAAGTAAACCAGGATGGACATCCAGGCAAACAGTCATTCACTGATCCTCCATCTCTTCAACTAGTCATCTTGTCGACCACTCAGGCTTCCACTGCTAATATCCCGTAATTAAGTGCCCGTGAGTCTAGCCGAGATCAACTACTCAAAATATCAGACGAGAGTACCTCTCGCCCTTATCATTTCTAAGGTTTCACCCTACAGCAAACAATTTCATCACCGGACATATGCTTCACTATCAAGGACTAAAAACAAGCAATTTTTCTTTTCTCTTTTTTTTTTCTTTTATTTTTCTTCTTTTTTTTTCTGTTTTTTTTCACAATGGTCTTTCTATCCTTTCTGTAAAGGTTTCTGTCCCTCGGTTTCCTTTTCCTCGACATCCAGGTTTGCTAAACTCTTCTTGACGAGTCTTCTTTTATCCCTAACCCAACGGATATCTATGATGGCTTTTAAGAAACAAGGATTAACATGATGCGTGTATGCATGAAATGCGGAGGATGCATCGAATGTATAAGTCAGCCCATTATCATTTTAAAGCATTCAATCATACTATTGCGAGGTGTAAAATTGTCCCAGTTGAAAAGGCCCAACAGGTTTACAACTTTGCGATAACATGGCTAAACAACTTCAAATGATAAGGGGCCGAAACACAGGATGGCCCATCGGCATTTTAGAAACTTTTAGCCAAATTGTCATAAGATACGAACTCATCCCAGTTTAAATGGCCCAAAAAGTTCGCATTTCTGACAAGAAGTCCAACTGAATCCAAATGATGATGGTCTTAAGCATAAGCATAAAGAAACAATTTCAACAAAGTGGCCCATCGGCATTTTAGAAAATTTTAGCCCAATTGTCATAAGATACGAACTCATCCCAGTTTAAATGGCCCAACAAGTTCGCATTTCTGACAAGAAGTCCAACTGAATCCAAATGATGATGGTCCCTAAACACAAGCAAAAGGAAATAGTTTCTATTGGTCATACAACTATGGTGTACGTGTGGGTTTGCGAGAGTGTAGACAAAGGCTTTCGTTGCCAAGGATTGCCCACAACTAGGTCTCCCAACTCAAGGGTTCAAGCGACCAAATGAGCGCACCTTTTTTATACATTACGGTACGTGCCAACGAGTTATGATTCGTGACTGACTTTCAAATGGATTTCCTATTGAAGATTCCCCAGAGGGAGGGTGGAGCGAACTCTCTTAAATACCCAAGCCTCTTAGGCTCTTATCACCTTGGTGACAGGAATAAACAACAAGTCCTCCAAATTAGTCCATCACAATAAGATTCGAGTAATGATTATCTATGTGCCTTTGCAGCTTTTCCTTATAGAAAGGTAGTGAATGAAGAAAGACACCAAACCATTACGTAGCTCTAACAATGCATTTGATTAAACCCCTTCAACCCACGATAGACACAGTTAACTAAAGCACAAATCACAATCACTACAAAATATTATTTCGGGGCCAATTCTCTATCCCCAGTTGAGTCGCCAGACTGTAGACAATAGAAATCAACGACGCAGTTCCAGGCTCACGGCCCGGTTGGGAGTACGGAGTAGCCCGCAGGGGACTAAACCGGAGAACTAAAATGGAGTCGCCACCCGGTGTGAACCGGGAAAATGATTTAAGGCCGCACTCACCCCTCGCAAGGGAAGACCTCAAACCGTTGGGTTCGGAATGGTCCCTTACTTATGCCACTTGTAATGAAAGGATTTATGCAATAGTACAACCAAATCTCATGCAACACATACTAGATAATTTAAGAAACATGCAAGTTTGCACACCAATAATCGTAAATGAAAAAAATGAAGGCAAAACACATAATTCATAAACGTCTTAAAGAATAAAGTGCAATAATGTAACTAATAACAACTATAAAGGCATTAATAATAAAAGCGAGCACACAATCTCATGAGCATGTCGAATAAATAAATGCAGAAATAAAAATGGATGATAATTTCCTAAGCGTAAATATTGAAATGATGTGACTAATCATATGGTGCAAATGAAATGATCAAAGAAGCAAGCATGCATGAAATGTGACGAAAAGAAGTCTGTGCACTGTATGTGCGTTCGTGTGGCGTTTGAAAATGCGTTCAAACGGTAAACAGAAGGTTCACGTTCGTATAGCGTTCGGAAACGCGTTCGAACGGGGTAAGACCTGATGCATGATAAAACAAAATATATGCGCGTTCGAGTAGCGTTCGTAAACGCGTTCGAACGAAATGAGGCAGAATGCATACGTTCATTTAGTGTTCGTAAATGCGTTCGAACGGAATGAGGTAGAATGCATACGTTCGTGTAGCGTTTGGAAACTCGCTCGAACGAGATTGCCAAAATGGCATCTGAAATGACACAAACACATGCATGGATAAACAAATACACAATGTGGGACCTCGTGTGCCTGAAGGAACACATTTCACATTCAATCGAGTGCACTTCGTCCGGCGCGGTAAAACATCGTGGTAAAGGTAGCCTTTAGGTATTTCCCTCGAATAGAGGACCTTTAATCCACCCTAACTAGCCCATGCGCATTAAATTATCAATACATGAATAAACAAATAAATAATACGGGACCTTGTATGCCCGATTGAACACATTTCACGTTCAATCGAGTGTACCTCATCCGGTGCGGCAAAACATCGTGGTAAAGGTAGCCTTCAGGCATTTCCCTCTAATAGAGGACCTTTAATCCACCCTAGTTAGCCCATGCGTATTATATTACAATGCATACAAATGAATGAGACGATAATGTGGAACTCCATATATCTGATTAAACATATCTCACATTCAATCAAACATACTTCGTCCGGCGCGGTAAAACATCGTGGTAAATGTAGCCTTTAGGCATTTCCCTCGAATAGAGGACCTTTAATCCACCCTAGCTAGCCCATGCGCATTACATTACCATGCATAAATAAGTAACATGCAGAAAGTAATAACATACTAACGACTAAATCATGCTTAAAAAATAAATAACATACTAACGACTAAGTCATGCTTAAAACGCAAGGTTGGATGAAACGAAACATGTGAATCTCTCAAGCGGTACGTGGCATTGTATGCCGAGTGCGAACCGTAATACCGCCCATTCAGATTCGGCTACAGAATTTACGTCCGGGTTTCCATCCGATATACTACAAGAGAGAACACATATTCCGTTCATCCGGAAATCACATCATGCACCAATCCACAATACTCATATGAAATAAAGCACTAAAATAAATGAAAACAAAGGATAATAAATAAAGAAGGTGCCCTCAGGTCTAACCTCTTTATTCGTCTCTAGAAAGTGCGGTATGCGGTTTTCGGAAGGGTTGATGCTCCGCAACTCCTCTGGTTCACTGGTTCAACGTTTCACTTCGCTGTTTCGCTGTTTGGGTTGCTCTTTTCACTCTGTTTCGCTGTTGTTTTCGCTATATTTTCTGGTCACTGTTTTACGATAAATAAGAGACTGTTTTTGTGTTTTTAAGGGGTATTGGGGCTGCAGTTTTATGCGGTAATTTGGGCAGTTTCTAGGCTATTTTCAGTGCAGTTTGTGGAGGGTATATGTGGCAGTTTTGGGCTGGACAGTAGGTGATTTTCGTGCAATGCAGTGAGTGTTTTGCGAGGGGATTCTGTGCGTGTAGTGAGGGGTGGTATACGGCTGGATAGTGGGCAGTTTTCCGGGGCTGTATGCGTGCAGTGAAGGGGCTGGTTGTGAACGTGGCTGTGTGCAAGAATTTGATTGGTCAATGGGCGTTGTTTTTGTATGACTCGTGAGTGAAGGTTGTTTGAATGGGGGTTTACGTGAGTGGAGTATGAATACTTGATGTGAGGGACTGACGCGTGAAGGGTTTTGGCGTGACTAGCTATGGGGCAGTGAGTGGTTTTTGACGTGAGTGGAGGAAGGAGGCAGGTGACGTGATAGGGTTTTTGCGTTGTTTGGTGAATGGGGGGCAGTTTGTTTACCGTTTTTTTTAGTTTGAGTGGATGATGATGCCTTGGTCTTGTTAGGTTTGTGGAGAGAGACGAAGAGAGGTTAGAGAGATGCTAGGGTTTTTGTGAGTGTATGCGTGAATGAGCCATGGTCTTTTCTTTGTGTTTTTTTTTTTTTTGAGAATGAGCTAGGGAGTTTAGGGTTTTGTGTTATTTTTATAGTGATGTATTAGGGTTATGCATGGGTTTTGAAAAGGAAACAAATCAATTAGATTATGGATGGATTTAATTAGTTTAAAAAAAGGGAAAGAATAATTGTATTTTGGTGGGGGAATATATTTAAATTTGGTGAGTGAATTATTTAATTGAATTTAGATCTTTGGTAATTATGAAGGTGAATTATTTAATTTTGGAATGAGATTTGTTTTTATTTAATTTAATTTGATTTAATTTAATTTAATTGGTTTTAATTTAATTTAATTTGTGACATGTGTTTTAAATATTTTTAATTATTTTTGGATGTGATTTAATGGGCTTGGGCGTGGGGCTTGGTCTCTTGGGCGTGGGATTGGCTCACCTTGGTGGGCTTGGTGTGTGTCTTGCGGGGGTTTGGGTCAAGGATGTGTTTTAAAATAGAGGTCCAACAAGCAAACCCGAAGCAAAACAAGCGAATTAAATCCAATAAGATACTGATTTCTGACTTTTCCCTTCGGACGTCCGTTTCCAACGACTTCCACAACTTAAAAGGTAGTGTCTCCATATGAGACTCATCATCGGGACTTACATGCAAAAATGCAGTGCCTATAGATAGACATTTTAGTTAATTCGAAACTCTGTTTTTCATTGTGAATTTTTTTCTTAGCATATCCTTTCATTGTCTATTATGAACTCGAGATCTTTTTTTAAGGATTTTGAGAACTCTCGAACCCGCTCTGATACCTTAAAAAAATTTAGAATAGTAAAGAGAAGATAATCATCCACTCACCAAATTATACGAGAAATATGTTATATCATTAATTAATAATTATATAACATGTGAAATTAAATTAAATATAACTACTATTTATTTATTTTATAATTTTAACATGTGTTGCAAGACATTATAGGGTCGTTGCATGGTTGATGTGATATCACCATTGAATAATATAATTTTTTTAATTTATACAGTGATATAATCAATGTAAAAGGAATTTATATATTGGGGATTTACACCATATTTGTATTGTTGCATGGTTACCATAATAGGCAAGATACTTGCCATATTTATATGATATAATTACAATGATTCTTGTCATATATTCATAATTATGATCTTGATTTTGGCTTCTCATAATATTATTGGGTTGTTACGTGCTACCACCATTATAAAAAATTTCAATTAATATTATAATAAAAATGATATAAAAGGAACATGATGAATCACATATGTTGGGGATTTACACCATATTTGTATTTTTGCATGCATATCATAATAGCCAAGATACTTACCACATTTACACGATATAATGGCAATGATTCTTGTCAAATATACATGATCATGTTTTTGATTTTGGCTTATCATGAAATATAAAACTTCATCCTTATCAATTCATTGACATGATAATCAACAAGGACTATAAAAATAATGGTAAAATAAGGGATACCTTATAAATACACATGCTACTGTTAGGGTTAGTCATAAAGTTATGCCTTTACTCTTTTTTTTCTTCTTCTAGCTAGCTTAATTCTCACAACTCACAAGGCTCAAAGCTGACTTTGAATTTCCTTTTATCTCACTTGGTTAGGGTTTTCTTATTTTGCTTCTGATAAAACTTATATAATAAGAATTAGGGTTTTTTCAGAAAATAATGAAGAAGGTGGTTAAAAGAGAATCATCAAGAAGAAGTTCAAGCACTACTTCATCATCATTTAGATGTGTTCGTTATGCCGAGTGCCAAAAGAATCATGCGGCGAATACCGGAGGATACGCTGTGGATGGCTGCAGGGAATTCATGGCCAGTGATGAAAATGGTCTTACATGTGCTGCTTGTGGCTGCCACAGGAATTTTCACAGAAGAGAAGAGGAAACTGAGGTTGTTTGTGAGTACTCTCCTCCTAGTTCTAATTAATTTACCCAAAAAAAAAACTAAAAGAGAACAAGAATCTTATGTATGAATTAATTAATAGATTGATGTAAGTTATATTCTTATCATCATCAAATCGAAAATTAAAATTAGACTTCAAGCTCTATGTGTCATCTTAAATTCGGGGTTTAATTTTAAAATATATCAAACTTCAATTATTGTTCATTTTTCTTCTACGTTTCTCTTATTTTAGTGAACTTTAATTAGTTGCCATTATTATTATTATTATTATTATTATTATTATTATTATTATTATTTTTATTTTATTTTATTTTATTTTATATATTTAGCCTAAGGGTAATTCAATCCCCTTCTCATTCATGAGTAGAGTTCAAACCTTAGATCTCTTGTTTTGAATAAGAAATTTTACCAATTCAATTGGATGTCACCCACAATTACCAAGTTTAATTAATCATATTGTAATTGCTAGCATACTGAGAATCTTATTGCGGGATTGAAGGGACTAGCAAATGTAAACCAGGTATGCAAAACTTGTAGAGTTAGCAATCTAAATTTTATAATTTAATAGGCCTATAAAGTTGCAGCAACACATAAGCTCATATCCGGTCTCCCTGTTTAATTAATAGAGTACCTAGATATACTTGCTTGCATCTAAAGCATGTGTAGTATATTGTAATATTTGTACAAATAAGTAGCAAGTGTTTCTGAGTTTGTCCATCAACATATATGTTAATGAAGCCTGCCTCAAAGCAATCATACATTTTTTGCACAGTATGCAAATGAAATTGTGTATTTTCTTTGCTTAATTTGTATCACTCCAAAACCTACTACTAAGAAATATGGGTAATTTCCTTCATAGAGTTATAATTGTTTAACATATAACTAGACATGTTTAAATTTAGCTTTATTTTCAGTTTTTATGGAAGCCAATCCAAACCAAATCAAACCAAATAAAAATATTTTTCTATCAGATGAAATCGGTTTCATGGATGTTTTAACGACACTATGTTGACCATGAATCAACATATTCTTCCCTTCAAAATTTTCTTGACAGGCAAAGCTGTATTCTGAATTTATTATCTCTCTCTTTTTCTTTTTCCTCATTATTTTGCTTTGGACAGTTTATAAATTTGTTGGGGTAGTTCATCCTTGTGACAATCATTTAGCACTTGGAATATTATATAATTTAAAGGCCCACACATCCAATCACATTATCACCATATTTTAGAAACTTCTCATTTCTTTTCTCTTTTTTTTCCCCCTATAATTACGTTAAAGGTCACTAAATTAAAGCTTAAAATCAGAATCAATTATATGTAATATTATTGAAGTGGCCCTTCCTCTCTTTTGGGCGCTCAGTGGAACTTATTAGAAAAGAACAAAGAATATAACAAAGGAGATCATTACAAAGATAACAGATAGATTTAAATATGTTGAATTGCAATCACAACTGGCTCTCTTTGCTGCCTTGCCTGTCTGCTCTTATTTAGTGTCTTTCTTTATCGATATGCTGATGTTCATCTTTCATTTTCCTTCATTCTTTTGAGTATCAACAACATGAATATGAGAATCTTGATTGCTAGAAAGAGGATTCATTTGAGTAGCAAGAACATATATGAGGATCTTGATTGCTAGAAAGAGGATTATTTGAGTATCAAGAACATGAATATGAGAACCTTGATTGCCAGAAAGAAGATTTAGAATCACTCCAAAGAATTATTATCTTTGAACATTTGGATAGGTTTAGACTCATATGATGAATTGCCATTTGTATTTTCTTTTTGAGACATTATGTTTTTGGGATGATTTATTTTATCTTTATGTAACTTATCAAGACTTTGAGCAGCTAATTTTTTCCCTTATTCTTTTCCACTTTGTCCCCGCTGAATCAAAAGCATACTTAGGTGTTTTTTATATTTGAGATGAGTGAATTGGATGGTGCAAATTGCAAGGGCTACCCCAAGCACCAAATATTTTTAAGTTATATTAAATATTGGTGAAATGCCTTTGTGCCTCCTTCGTATGATTACATTCATTGAAGACATTCAAGCGTGTGGAACACTATATGAATTGTTCACACACCCCATAATTTGAGTTTTGTATGGTCCAGTATTGCTGAGCTGCCTTAATGTTTTCCTTTCTGTCAATAACCTAATCCATTTCCATTTGAATATATATGGTGATTCAGGGGCAACCCTGAGTTTTGGGAAGCTCTAAGCGAATTTCTAAAATATGACTCATACCGATAAAAGTAATTGAAATTTCTTTATATTTATATTCCTAATTTTGGGTCAAATTTTAAAGCTCTAACTAATCGCTTTTGTGGATTATCATCAGGGCAATTATTTGAATTTTGTAAAATATGAAATTTAACTAGATACTAATTATTAGCGACTCGATAAAAAAATCATGAATCTCCCGTGGAGGCAAACAGTACATATATCGAAATTTGTCAATTTTGTAGTTAACTTATCGGTAACTAGTTAAAATCCATATTTTACAAATACAGATATGGAAAACTTATACATTAATACAAATTTTAAATAACATTTAAGTTGCAAAATCTAGCAACAACCACTACTGAAATCATTAATTTGTGAATGATTCTAAACTATCTATATACTGTTCTATCAATGCCCACTTGGATCATGTGTATATTTTGGGTGCATTGTGTGTTTTAAATGTGAAAAGTTTTATTTTGGTTTGCATCAATTCAAAGCCAATTCATATACACATTGAACAAGTTATATTAGAAAAGTGCTTCCTGCCCACATGCAAGCTGCAGAATCACAAGGGATATATATATATATATATACACACTTGGTTAATTTAATTGAATATGCAGTCTTGCTTGTTCATTCAATCAAGTATCAATGCAACAATCCTGCAGCTTCAGTATATGTCTAGCCCAAAATATAAAATAAAAGGGAGATATTAATGAGTTGTTTAAATATTCGTAATCATTCTGTTTCTCTTCAAAAATACCCACATTTTTGAACCTTGTGCATTCGACTCCTTTTTTACTCTGGCAGCTCACATGCTGTTGAATCCCAATAATGAATTATAATATATATGATAAAGCAATAAAAACTAATAATCAATCACATAAACACCTGTTCATCGAATTGATGTGTTTTTCACTATCTTGAAAGAAATAGTATAAAGGAGTCCTGAATTATGTAATATCTCACAATATTTCTCAATAAGTCATCAAGTAAAATAGATTGGATGCGAATCAGGTCAATATTGAGAAATTGAAAGTATCTCGACAATAATTTGATTATTGTGCAATTGAAAATTTCTCTTTAATGAATGATAGTGTGTTCTTGTAGTTACTAGTTAGCTTGTGTATCTAAGGTATATTTCTATTAAAAATAAAATAAAATTAGTGTTTGTATGATTTTCTGTCAATCAAAAGTGTTCTCTGAACAATTTTTTATTTTTTTTTAATTTCCTTTAGACGTTACGACTCGAGTATAGTTTGTGGATGCTTTAAAACTTATATTACCTCTATTTGCAATTATATTATATTTTTCTTAAAAACTCTATCTATAAAGATTCTATTAATACAAGATCTATTAAGGAAACTCGGCTTCAAAAGCTATATCAAACGAAACTAAAAAATGATTTTATATAAAATTGACAATCATTGTAGTTAATAAATCGAAACATTTTATTCGTCCGAATTTATTAAAAAGAGTTTCGCTGGTTTGAGAAGATAGTATTTACCAAAAATATTATCATGTCAAGTAGGGGTGTTAACGGGTCGGGTCGGGTCGGGTTTTTTGATTTTTTAATGACCCGATCGGGTCGGGTCAATCGGGTCAGTTGACTCGATACCCGAAAATCGAGTACATGACCCGCGCGGGTCGGGTCAGAACGGATCGGGTCGGGTCACCATAAAAATTCAATAAATATAAGATATATATTTCGATGTCAAAAATTCAACTAATTGGGTTTGTGGTTGAGGTGGCAAAGTCCTTGGTAAGTCTCAAACTAATCGTGATGTTAATAGGATTCGAACCTGGAATCCTTCAAAGAATTCACCAAGATTTTACCACTGCAGCCACACCAGTTTCATGTATAAGTTGTATCACTTAAAATATATATATTATATTTATTATATTATTTACATCGGGTCGGGTCGGGTCAGACCCGACTTTTCCAAACGAAACCCGTGACCCGACCCGACATTTCGGGTCGGTCAATATTGACCCGAAATTTAATTTTTAAATTCTTAAACCTGATCGGGTCGGGTCGGGTCGCGGGTTGACCCGACCCTATGAACACCCCTACTGTCAAGACAAAAGTTAAAACTTTTTGGTGAGTTTTAACATGGTTTTGAAAACTGGACCGGATCAGCCGGTCAAATCGGGAATAGGTTATGAATTTAGTCCAACTAAGTAATAAAAATCGATATTAAAAAATCGTTCAAATCGGTAAAATTTGATAAAAATCGGTCTAAATCAGCGAACTTGATTAGACCGGTTAAATTTTTTTAAATTTTTGAGAGAAAAAATAAAAAATTAATATTTTTTATAATTTTTAATTAAATAAAACTATTTATAATGTAAGTTGATTTTACCGATTTTCCAAAACGGTTCAATCGATCGAATCATTGACCTATTAAGTGAAAATATTGGTTTTAACTCGATCAGTTAAGGGTGGCAATGGGCCGGGACAGGGCTTTGATAAACCTGGCCCGAGCCCGGCAAGGAAAAAAAAGCCTGGGCTCGGGCTTAATCCGGCCCGTTTTTTTAAAAATATTTAAAAATATACAAATACAAAATACATTCACACTATATGCAAAGACAATTCACAAATAAATCAAAAGTTTCATCGATAAATTAACAATTTAAATGCTACAAATATATTAATATACATATATATATATATATGTTTTAATTTTTTTATTTTTTTATTTTAGACTCGGCCCAGATTTTTTTTACCCCGGAATGGACCAAAGCCCGGACGGGCTAGGCCGGGGCGGACCCGAACTTTACTGCCACCCTTAAGATCAGTCCCATCAAAACAGTTTTTTTTTTTTTATTTGGGGGTTAAAAAATTGACCCTAACTTACATATAGAAATAAAAGATGCCTCTGCCTAATTGATCCATACCTATGGTTGATTTAACAAACTTCGATCGAGAGCCCAAACCCGTTGATAAAAAGGCCTCGCATTTGTTTGGATTGTGACCATTTTTCACCTTACTTTTTTTCCGTATAAGGAAATTGAAAATAAGAAAGGCAACTGTGGTCAAATTTTTAGAAATGTAGTAGGTATTTTTTATCCCTTCAGAGTCACTAATTAATTTTCATTCGACACATAATTATATATGAACTAAAAAAACGCTGAAATTACATAATTTTCGTGAAGTGGGAAATTGAAAATGTGGTACGTTTAATTTGTTATTGAATTAAGCTGTTAGTCAAGCTTAGCATGAGGTTATGAAAATTCAATGAGGGTTCTGACCCTAATATATCTATAGGGTAAATGTATACTCTGCCAAATTAAAAAATCTACTCTATTTAAGAGAAGTTTAAGTTAGAGTTTTTATGTTTATAAGCAAACACTCTTGAGTCTAATCAAAACCACGCTCTTAATCTAATATGGAAAGAGCATATAATGAAAGTCGAGAATTACAGTAATAAACAAAATCAACCCTAAATTTATTTACGAAGTGAAAAACTATTTATAAAGAAAAATCACTACGAGTATAGGTTACCACCTTAATCCACTGTCAAGTGAAAACTTATAGTGATGGTTATAAGAAGTATCACAATAATTTTGCCAACTCAAATACTTTTGTTATAATAACCTGAAAAACTCCTCAAGTCTACATCCAACACCTTTCTTCAGAACCTCTAAAGTATCTTAGTGAACCAAATCCACGAATTTGTGATGTCGGAACTCCGATATCCAGTCTTCACCTTAGAACTTTGAAGGTCAAGATTTGGATAAGGTTGGGTAGTGTTGATGGTTATCAATCAAAAAGATCACAACTAGGGATGACAACGGGCTTTGTATGATACGAGGATGCTAATATCCATACCCAAACTGTTCAACCAAGAGGTATGAAAATTCAACTCGTACCCGACCTTTGTCTATCGGGCTCCCGTGCAGGTCCACATTCACACGAGGATTTTACCTTTATTAGAGTAGGAATGTCAATACGTATATTTGTCATGTCCAACTAACATGTATATGAAATTATCCTCTTACTTACCCCTAACGTATATGGCCCTACGAGCCCCCGTCCTTACAATAATTTTTTTCATCCCTAAACACAACAACAAGTAATACAAGAGATGAATTATGCCTTCATAAGTGATCTCACAAGAAATGAGGAAACTTAAGATATGGAGGCTATAAATATTATGTGTACAACCTTAAGTAAAATGGCTAAGGCTGGTTTATATAAGTTAGAGTTTCCCAGTCCTGAAACAATCTTAAAAACACTCTTAAAAAATCGATCTCTTATTAGCATTCGAATGCCATAACGAACGTGGGACGAACGCGAGCTCCAGATATCGCTCTCTCATGGCTTCTTCCGGCTCCCATGTGGATTCTTGTCCCTTGTGGTGGTACCAAACCACCTTAACTGGGGGAATCCATCTAGATCGTAACTTACTCGTCTCCTTGTCTACTATTGCTAATGGCTGCACTAGATAGGATATATATTGGCGAACATCTATTGTTTTAGGCTCTAGCACATGAGACTCGTCGTGCAAGTACTTGTGTAGCATATATTCATGGAAAACTGGATGTATCTCATCCATGTTAGGTGGAAGCGCCAAGTCGTAAGCTCTCTCCAACTCTAAGGAGTATCTAAAATGGCCCGACATATCTAGGGCTGAGTTTACCCCTCTTGCCGAATCTCATAACTCTTTTTAAATGAGATACTTTCAAAAACACACAGTCTCCTACTTGAAACTCCAAATCTTTCCTCTAGCGATCTATATAAGTTTTTTGATGACTCTATGTCGTCCTCATCCTTTCTCTGATCAACTTCACTTTCTCTACAACATCTTGCACTAAATCGGCCCCAAGTAACTTTTGTTCCCCAATTTCAAACCATCCCACTGGAGATCTACACTTTCGACCATACAAAGCCTCGAAATGTGCCATCTAAATACTTGTTTGATAACTGTTGTTATATGCAAACTCTATAAGTGACAAATGACGGTCCCAACTACCCTCAAAATCAATCACACAAGCTGGTAACATGTCCTTCAGAGTCTGTATTGTCCATTATGACTGACCATCTATTTGAGGATGGAAAGTCATACAAAAATGTAGCTGGGAACCCAAAACTTCCTGAAACGACTAGGGGCGTTACGTATCGATGTCCCCCCATACGTATAGAAATCTATAGAAAACCTGACATGTGGGTGTGTTACGTATCACCGTCCCCACATTTTCCTAACTAGTGGTCTTGAGGCGTTACGTATCGTCGTCCCCTAAGCCACTGAATTATAGCAATAAGTGATTCATGCTATCATTTTGACCCTGAATCTAGGGTCAATGGGCATTATGTATCACCGTCCCCTAGCCTTGAAATCTAGGACCTATGGGTGTTACGTATCGTTGTCCCCTAGTCCTAAGCTACGTGTGCACACATCTTATGTGTCTGTCAATTCGAAATTACAATCTGAGGTGGGTTTTTCCCCCATGCCTAATTATAAAATCATAATTTTGAAATCTTTCTCATCATAAATATATCGCTGATATCAATCTTTATCAAAAATGCTTAAATCATATATTTCAAATCGTAAGAAATCAGTAATTCAATAAACTTTTAATAAAGTTCAATTCAGTCCTAAGAGCTACAAATCCATATCTTGGAAACATAATAAAAATTCTTAAATAAGTACTCCACTCACAGTGTTATGGTAAGTCAGGTGCGGTACACGGCGTAAGTGATCTTCGAGTACCTTGACGTCGATCTAAATTCAAAGAAATTGTTAGTTTTCTTCCTTCTTACTCAGAATATTTACAAATGCTAAGAAAGTTTATGTAATGCATAATTGACGTATTATGCTTGTCACATGATATAACGCGTGTATATACGCTTATACGAAACCCTTAAAATGCCCTCTAACATCTTAGGATGGAGTTGAAATGAATAAAAATGATATTGTAAAAATTTGGTCATACGTCGCAATACTGGCCCATGGGTGTCACGACACTCACACAAGCAGCCGAGGCAGTGAGCATCTGATGCTTCCATGTCGCGACGCTAGATATTAAGTGTCGCAACTCCCATATGTGTCGCGACGCTAAGTGTTAAGCGTCGCGACTTCCAAAAAAATAGAACCGAGGCAGATAGCACCAAATTGTTACGCGTCGTGACACTGGCCCATTGGCGTCGCGACGCTCACAAAAAAAGAATTGGGTAGAAAACACCCCTTTGTTGCGCGTCGTGACGCAAGGTGTTTAGCGTCGCGATGCCAGCCTGATTTCAGGGCCAAGCACCAATTCTCCATCTTCACTCCTAAACTTTTTAACATTAATCAAACTATATCAACTCCAAGTATACAAATCATCATCAATAACCTTCTAACATACATCATCACAACATCCATTCTATAGATTCCAACTTAGTTCAATATCTAAGGAATTCATAAATTAGGGTTTCTCCAAAAATAATATTTTCTTAACATAATAACCATATAAAGCACATCAACCACAAATCAGCAACACCTATTAATCATCAAATCATCAAAAATCCACAATTCAAGATTTGGATCAAGCTTTTTCTTACCTTGAATTTTCCTTCACTAATAAAGTCCCCAAGCTCTCTTTTCTCCTTCTTAAGATTGATTTTATGATGGTTTTGCTCTTGATTATCTTTGGAATTTGCAAGAAAAATGAAAGCTCATCACCTCTTCTCTCCAAGCAATTTTCGGCCCATGGGAGAAAATGATATGTTTTGTTTCTTTCCCTTTTTCTTAAATTATTCATGAAGTAAGTGGACTTCTCTAGCATTTTAGAAATTAAAATTGGGCTAATATACTACTACACTACTAATTAGGCTTATACTTTAGGGTTGGCCCACTAAATCATCTCTAACATTTCGCTAATGTTTGGAGAAAATTTATATAAGTACCCAAGTTACTAGTTTAGTTGAGTTACAAAATTTCGAGTCACTCCAGCTCAAGTTTTTCTATTACGAATAGAAAGATTAATATTCATAATGGTTATGAATAAATCGCTCATTAGAGACTCAATGGTACTTGAGTAAAAATAATTAGAGAGATATCACAAATATTATGACTCGGCTCTAATTATGAGATACTTGCGAAAGGTCAATCCATATGTAATGACTATATCGATGGACACCGACGTAGTTCGACTTATTTTATCTATCTACTGCAATGAGAGTGCAACTTCGGGTTTTTAGTGGAATAATCTGAAGTTAATAATCTAGAATATTTAAATAAATAGTTTAATTAATATTGCGAGATTATTGGAGCTCGGAACTGTAGGTCCATTTGGTCCTCATGCTAGCTCGATATACTGTTACAGATTAAATATAATTGGGTAGCCCAATTATATACTCATATATATATATATATATATGATTAATAATATTTTTTTATCACATTTGAAACTATATATTAATTTTAATATATGATTTATAATAAATGATTATATGATAATTGTTTATTATAAACTATTTTATTAAATTATACTATATAATTTAATAAAATATTTTGTTTAATAATTATTCCAAAAATGTGTTTTGGAAACATTTTGGTTGGAATGGAAGTTACACTTTTTAATTAGTAATATATTTATGACATTGAATAAATAATTTGATGTTTTAATTTATTTTCCTAGAGCTGGCCGAATTCTTATAATTCAAGGGTTGGGGTTTGTTTTCTTTTTTGGCAAAAATTAAACCCTAAGTATAAAAGGAAAAGTGGTTTTCCTTCACCCTAATTCACTTATATGAAACCCTATTGTAGGACACAGAACTTGACGACGATATTCTAGGCTCGCGGCCTAGTTGAGAGTACGAAATAACATGGAGTCGCCACCCGGTGTGAACCGGGACAAAGATTTAAGGCCGCACTCACCCCTCGCAAGGGAAGACCTCAAACCGTTGGGTTCGGAATGGACTCTTACTTATGTCACTTGTGATGATATGATTTGTGCAATAAACTAACCGAATCCATTCAACATTCATGCTCAAGGGTACTTAGATCTAACATGCTTTCATCCAAATAACTTCACGCAATATAACACAACGAGCATATTGAACCATTAAACCAAAGTAAACAAATAACTAATTAGACATAAACATAAACTAAACGAAATATCATGCATAAAGAATGAAGAAACAACATGCCTAAATAACACAATCATGCTTTGAAAATTAAATAACAAGATTAAATTAACTCATGCTTAAAATAATAAATAAACGGCCTAGAACTATGACATGCTCAAATACAAATTTGGATGAGACGAGATACATGCATCTTAAGTGGTACGTGGCGTTGTATCCCGAGTGCAGACCGCAATACCGTCCATTCGGAATCGGCTATGGAATTTACGTCCGGGTTTCCATCCGATATACCACAAAAGGGAACACACATCCCGCTCATCCAACAATCACATCATGCCTCAAACGACTCTCATGCAATAATATTTAAAAATAAATAAAATAAAACGAAAGAAGATAAGTAAGAAGGTGCCCTCAAGTCTAACCTCTTTTGTTGTCTCACGAAAGGGCGTTACACGTCCGTTGGAAGAGTGAATGATCGGCAATTCTTTTGGTTCACCAACTCAACGTCTTTCCTCGCTATTTTGCTGTTCGGGCTGCTGTTTTTACTCCGTTTCGCTGCTGTTTTTGTTGTATTTTCTGGTCGCTATTTTGGGGTAATTAAGGGACTGGTTTGTGCAGTTTTTGGGGACTATTTGTGTAATTTTTGATGCAGTTTTGTGGCTAAAATCTGGACAGTTTCAGGGGTTTATGGGGGACTGTTTTGGGCTGTTCGGGGACTGGTTACTGGACAGTTTTCTGGGTATTTTTCGGTGATTTATTTTGGGCAGTGGCGTGCAGGATGAGGGGCAATTTTTGTGAGGGCTTGCTGGTCGGTGAGGCTTTATTATAGTTGTTTGTTTGTGGCGTGAAGTTGTGGTCAATGTGGCTTTATGTGCGAGATGGTCTAATAGAGGGTGCAACGTGTGTGAGGAGTGTTTGTGGGTGCAATGTGCGCTGTGGCGTGAATGGAAGGAGGGCTGTTGAGAAGGGCGCTAGGACGTGTGAATTTGTAGCTCTGAGAAGGCTGGTTGGCGTGAAAGAAAGAGAGGCTAATGGATGAGTGGAAGCGTGAGGCAGGTTATGTGGCGAGAGGGGCTGAGTGCGTTGAATTGGTGCGTGAAGGTTTTTTTGTGCGTTAGTGGGGTGGAGGCTGTTGTGAGGGTTTTTTTTATAGGCCAAGTGAGGGGGTTTTACCTTGTTGGAGAAGGAATATAATTTGTGTATTAATTGGGAGATATTTTTAATTATTATGTGATAGGGAAAATCTTTAATTAGGGGAATTGATTTGATTTGTTATTTTTAATTAAGGATATGATTTATTTAAATTGGTAGGTGATTTATTTTAATTAGGAATGTTATTTATGGAATTTAATTTGAATCTTTTAATTTGGGAAATGAATTTAATTTGTGACATGTGTTTTAATTTAATTTAATTGGATTTATTTAGTTTAGGAATGTGATTTAATTTAATTTAATTTAAGTTTAATTTAATTGGTTTTAATTTAATTTGTGACATGCATTTTAAATGTTTTAATTATTTTGGATTGGGCTTGGTGTGTTTAAAAATAGAGGTCCAACAAGTGAACCCAAAGCGAAACAAGCGAGTTAAATCTCACAAAATGCTAATTTCCAACTTTACCCTTCCAACGTTCGTTTCCCGCGGCTTTCACAACTAAAGAGGTAGTGTCTCCATACGAGACTCATCATCGGGCTTATATGCAAAAATGAAGTGCCTACACCTATGTAACATTCTGGTAATCCCGACGACCATTACGGGACACATAGTACATGATATAAATTATATACAAACACGTGTACACTCATGAAATGACTTCTTGGACATTCGAAAATTTCTCGCAATTCTGCTATAGAATTCGTTCTAAGATTAATATCAAAGAACCCATGGTATTTGAGACGTACCTTTTTCATACGATCTTCGATTTTTATGAACTTTATATCACCGGAAATCTAAGACCGAGACCTACAATTTCCGCGTTGAATATTTTTCCAAATTCAAATTAGATGCACGTCAAAAATGGAGATTTTCGTGGATGCTACAGTAGAATTCGGGAATAGTCTAGACTTGGTGTAATGTGGCTCCTTTTGTAACATCCCGCCTTAGCAGCGATGTTACCGGCTCGAGACAGGCTAAAATCATCTCCATAATCCTCTGACTCTAGAAAAAATTCGGCATGATATATTCATAACATCATGCAACTTGGCCTATAGCCAGTATCTATTTACAACATGAAAATAAAATCTCGGCCTCAGGCCGGTATCTCAACATTAATACAATCTAAGGGCCCAACTAAAATACGATGCAGACATAATACAACCAGGGCTCCGTGCCCGAAAGTACGTATATACAAAAACTTTTCTAAAATAAACTCGTGCTCAGCACGTTACAACTTATACAATCTAAAACATAAACTACTAGACTCTTTATTTCCCCCAAGATCTGGTGACTGGCTGACTGCAACGCTGCTATTCGACTCCGCTCCTCAAGCTCTGATGTCTGTGGTTGACCGGTCAGGTCACGAACCTGCAACACTAACAAACTGTTGTGGTGTGAGTCATAATGACTCAGTAAGTAACTATGCTCATTCCTTGTGCGTCAAACACATGCAAAGTCTGAATCCTATTTCTTTATTAACCTGGCTGTCTATGTGACCAAGCAAACATTTACTGGGTTGAACTAATTGTCTATTTCTTAATCATTTCACAAACATGTTACTTTGTTACCAGTATCCTTAATTGATCATACACAAACTTTAAATTCTGTTTACTATTTATTTTCATGCATTTAAAATATACTCATCAAGTTATTACATCCCCATCTATTAAGTCAGTCTCCATCGCGTTTCTGCTGCGCTACTCTGATATCTCAATACTTAACTACTTATTTTTGCTAATCTAGTTTGGTTATTTATCATACTTACCTTTCTTGTATTTCATTGAAATATCATAAATCGGATTTATATAATATTCTTTCTATTAAACATTCGTCTTTAACTGTCTATATTCTATATACTAATTCTGTCATTAATATATTTCACACGCAGGTAAATAATTCACTTACATAACAAATTATCACAATATCATAAACATATGCAAACTAATGTACCTTACTTCTGTAATTTCATATATTCATATTCGAACTTATTAAGCTTAAATGTTATAAATACATGCATTTGCAAATTTCTATTTTCAACTCAATAACACCATACATGTATATGTAATCATATAATACACACAGGCATAAACCATAATCACATAGATGTAACCATGATAAAAAATACAATACATACAACATCAATCATATATCCATATAGATATAATCACGCTATCATGCTTCAATGTTAACTATATGCATTTCGTAAATTAACCAGAATGTATGACTTATATGCTTAACCTATAAGCTATACTGATCTTTAATTATGCCATATCTTTGGAAAATACTTTTTGAAAAACCTTTTCTGAAAAACTGATTTCTGAAAACTCTTTTTGAAACTCTGTTTGAAAATCTCTTAATAAAACTTATCTTTCTAAAATCATGCTTTGAATCTCTGGTTTCTGGAAACTATTTCTAAAATCTTGTTTCTGAAAACTGTTTACTGAAAATCTGAAAACTGAAAACTATTTCTTGGTACTTCTCTCTAAAATCGCTTTCTAAACTCTTTTTCTGAAAACTGAAATCTGGAATTCTTTTTCTGAAAACCAAAATCTGAAAATCAATATACGGTCATCTGTACCAAAGTATCCATCTGGTATTCAGGGGCGTTACGTATCGCTGTCCCCCCGAATACACCGATGTTTAGGGGCGTTATGTATCGTCGTCCCCTAAACACCCTGCCGGTGACATGAGGCGTTACGTATCGCCATCCCCCATGCCACCAAATCTCCGCCCGTAGGCGCATCTCCGCCCAAGAATGTACCATCTAAGCGCTTAGGATCTAGGGGCGTTACGTATCGCCGTCCCCCTAGTCCCGCTCGAGGATCTGGGAGCGTCCCCTCAATCCTCCACATATGCACATGTATATAAATCCGTCAATTCCAACAATGTACAACTGGGATGGGCCAAATCCCAAATCCCAAATCCATATGATATCCGTCAATTCCATCTGTGTCTCAAGTTACGTACTGGGGTGAGTTTTTTTTTTCCTCAAACCCCGAAAACATAAAACTCATACTTAAATCTCAAAACAGTACGTAAATATTTTCTGAAATACTTTTCTTTCAAAAACATTCGAAACTTTTCTTTAAAACCTTTTTGAGTTTCAAAAACATTCTTAGTTTTAACTAAACTTCTGAAAACCATAACATATAAATATGCTTATGCATCTCTTATACTATCAAATATGTAAATACATTCACTCATGCATATCCATGGTACACTGAAATTATTCATATACATGCACTCCTCTAAGCATACACAAAACTTATCTTTATATTCTATAAAATTATTTATCATGCTTACTCTCATTACATCAATCCACACTGGCACACTGAATTTATTCTCAAAATCAATCCAGATTCATTCATTCATGCACTTACATATTCAACTTTCCCACCTAAAATCAATTCTTGAAGAAATCAATCTACCAAGTACACAATCCTTGCAACACTACTATAATCATGTATGCATACCCACAAATGTCATGTTTATATTATTAAAATCCTATAAAAGTAGTTTCTTTATCAACCATAATTTTGGCCACAATAGTACTCATTTCGGAACTTATAAGCTTATCAAATGAAAATTTAATTCATGTTTATTCACATTATACTACACAGATATCACAATTATCTCATTAAATCTTCACATCATTTATAAAATCAATATTCAAAACAATAATATTAAACCATTATCATGACTAACATTCTCTAGTTATATTACCATATTAAATATTTATTCCATAATCCTCACATTACTACAAACACATTACCTTAAATATTACTTTCCATTCTAAACAATTATTCAACCCCCAAATACACATGCACATCTCATCACCATTTTAATCCAACATTTATCTCATATTACTCGCAAATTAACAAAACACAAAGAGGCCATTTTTTTTTTCATGAGCTTTTCAAACAAAACAAGGCATAAGGCATACTTAAGCATCCATCCAATCATTATTAAACAATTAAAAGACCCCCAAATGAAACGAAATTTTCAACCCTTTCATAATCATATAATTAGCCATGGTTAGAGAAGAAACCCATTTGCCAAATCACGGCTTTAAATCAAATAATTGTTCCAAAAACCTTACTACCAAAATCATCAAACTCAAGGAAATCACCACATAGAGTAGTTACCATTCATTAACAATAATACATAAAAACATAATCCCCCCATCCTCTTCAATATTCGGCCTAGTGTATAAGTTAACAACTATCAAGTTTTCATCTCAAATAATAAACAACACATATCATTACACTTTAAATATGAATCACCATCAAATCCATAAAAACACCTTCCCCTCATAAACACTTTAAAATTCGGCCAAAGAGACACTTGGGCATTCTTGAAACATTTCCCATCAACACAACTAAGATCACTATCCAAACATTCAATTCTCATTCCAAAATAATGTAATTTCACAAAATAAAGAAACCCCCAAAATTTCCCAATTCCTAGAGTTCTATCGAATGTTCCCTAATCCTTTAATCAAATTATTTTTTTTTTCAATTTCATAATTAACAACCAAAAATTAAGTACTTTAAATGTTTCTAATCAACTTATTTATTTATTCAAATCTTTCCAATTCATTAATCTATCAAAGCACATCAAAAACAAACAAGCTCAAGGGAATCATCACCATAGTATACTTACTTATTTGCAGAATTCATCTTCTTCCTCTCTATTCTCTCCTATCGGTCTGCACTGCTCCTCTTCTTCACTCCTCTCTCTATTCTGCTCGGTCACTGTTGCTCTTTCTCTTTCCCTCTTTTTTTTTTTCCTTCTTCTCCTCTGCTTTCATTTTTTTTCGGTCTCTTTCTCTCTCTCTCTCCCTCATCCTCTCAGCCTCTCTCTTCGCCTTTCTTTCTTTCCATTCCTCTCATCTCTGCGCTGTTTTATTTTATTTTCTTTCTCTTCTCCATTTCACGATCTGTTGTGTGTGGGTATTTCCCCAAACCCACGTGTGTAGCGATGGCAACAACACCCGGACCCGGCCCGGATTCGGAGAAGATCCGGGTCCGGAATTAAAAAATCTGGATCCGGGTCTTTAAAATTAAGACCCGGGTGATTTTGGGTCCGAACCTGGGATCACGCGGGTCTGGAAAAAAAAAAAAATAAAAAATAAAATAATAAATTAGATTATAATAAAAAAAATATAAAATATTATGCATATATATATATATATTATATATAAAAATGAATAAATAAAAAAAATAAAAGAATTGAATAAAAACTAATAAAATTGACAAAATACAAATATAAATATAAAATAATACAATTAAAAAAAAGCAATCCAAGTAACCGGTTCCGGACCGGTCTACTCGGTCCGGACCGGGTAGATCCGGGTCGGACCTGGGAATATTTACTCGGTCCGGAAACGGACCCGAGGTAAACAAACCTCTTCCGGGATCCGGACTCAGGTCCAGATCCGGATTTGCCATCCATACTGACGTGGTGTATATAATATATTATATATAAATGATGGGGAATGTAGAATTTCTAGGGTGTGTGTGTGTTTAAAATATCTATATGTAATTAATATATGTATGTGTGTTGTCACCAAAATTTGGTTAAATGTATGTGTGAAAAAAATATCAAGAATTATTTCTCTAATTTATTAAATTTCAAATCAACCCTCAAGTGTGATTATAATATCTATAACTAATTTATGAAAAAAGTTCCCCATTACTTGTTTGGGCCAAAATTGACCCTAGGGGCAAAAACGACATTACGAGACCAGAAGCCCATTAGCAAACTGGGCCCACAGACGAAGACATCACACAAGGGTCCAAGCCCGTTTAACAGACACCCGTTACAGAAATCAAGAGAGAATCTAAATTCATAAATACCGCCATGAAGTCAACAGTTCCGGGAAGAGGAGAAGATTGTCAGTTATCGAACATGAAACACCTGAATTAAACTCTCATTAATAACGACTCCAACGGGAAGATCTGGAAGACCATACCAAGAGACCTATAAAAGAAGAAAGAATAACGACAAAGAGGCATCCTCACTGAAGCTACCCCTAATACTAAGGCAAAACACATACACACCGCCCTCACGGCATACAACCAAAGGTTGAGGTATCTGAAAAGCCTTGATCTATTCACTCTACATTGATTATTGCTTAGGCTAACTTGAGCGTCGGAGAGCATACGGTCTCCACCACACCGGTGGGCAGTAAGCTCCTTCTTTGCTCTACTTATTTTGCAGGATTCGCTCACGCCCTACAAATTGACAATCTCGATTGTGGACCTCGACCAAAATCAGGCTCCACAATTTGGCGCCCACCGTGGGGCTAACGAGCGAATCGACCAGAAGTAGAACTTATCAAAGTAATCAAGGAATGCAAGTAACCTCAAGTAACGAACAAATCAGATCCACTAGCAGCACAAGTTGCTATGCTCCACGAACGACTCTCAAACCTGGAAGAAGAAAATCTCACGATGCGAAATATCAACGAAAATTTGCAGCAAAAGTTAGATCACCTATCATCCGACCCACTGCACAACCTTCAAGGCCTAACCAGCAATGGAGGTAACCGAAGCAATCCAACTGTTCCAGCTATTTCAGACGAACCAATTGGTGATCACCCTCCAGCTATACTACACTCAGATCCTCTTGCTAATCAGGCCCATCTAATGGCCAGTTCTATCAGAAGGGAAATGGTAGAATTCAAAGAAGCCATTATGTCACGACTACCAGGAGTCAAGCTCCCAGTCAGGAAAAGCAGGGCCGGAGCAATTTCAGATACCCCTTTCGAGGAATCAATTGTAGCAGTAGAGCTGCCACGGAAATTCAACCCACCTGAAATGAAGCTATATGACGGGACCACGGATCCAGACGACCACGTCATACATTATAAATTCAAAATGATGTCTACCGGCCTGTCTCCGAACCAGTGGGAAGCTGGAATGTGCAGGTGCTTTGGAGAAACTTTGGCGGGACCGGCCTTGACGTGGTTCATCAGTCTTCCGTACAGATCAATCAAATCCTACCAAGAACTGGCAGATAAGTTCGTGCAGCACTTTGCAAGTTCGTGCAAGCTGGAAAGGACAACGGACGACCTTAACTCTGTACAACAGAGAAGAGGGGAATCATTACGGAGCTACGTGGCCCGGTTCAACCGTGAGAGGATAACCATCCCGGATCTCCATCAGCCCACAGCAATCGAAGCCTTCAGAAATGGACTCCTTTATGACAGCGGGCTCTACAAGAAATTGACGAAATTCAGGTGCTATACTATGGACCAGGTCATGGCACGAGCCCAATAGAAATAAGGTGGGAAGAAGACAAAAGAAACCAGAGAAGAGTGGATGAAACAAATGCACGAGTGGACCGAAGGCCAGCTGCATCCAGGCGACACGAAATGGACTCCTCCTTTCAAACCGAACGGAGGAACCACGGTGGGGGCGAACGTCGACCGTTCTACAGGAATGTGGACAAACAACCAAGGCCATATAAAAACAGGGAGGAATTACCGGCTAGCAAGCCTCGGCTTCCAGACTACAATTTCACGATTTCTCCAGGAGAATTGGTTTCGGTGCTAAAGAGATTGGGGAATGAAGTAAAGTGGCCTCCACGGACTAAGGACAGTTCATCCAAGAAGGATACTAGGAAATGGTGTGAGTTCCACAGGGATTATGGTCATACAACGGCGGAATGTGTTGCTTTGAGATTAGAAGTTTTGGAACTACTCAACAAGGGCTTCTTGAAAGATTTGCTTACGGACAAGGGGAAGGCCACATTGACACGAAGAGATGAAAGAGACAGACAGAGAGAAACTCCAACCCCGCCACCCCCGATTGATAATACTGTCAATGTTATTTCTGGAGGATCGGGTGTTAACGGAGCAACCTATTCAGCAGCTAAAAGGCATTCAAGGGCATTGGCCACCAACGCCTCACACCTTGATGTTTGAGGAAATCACCACAGGTTTGGTAATTGGGTTTCCAGACGACGGGGATTCACACGATTTAAATCCTCACCATGACGCTTTGGTCATTTCCCTACAAGTGGCGAACTTCATGGTCAAACGTGTATTGGTCGACACGGGCTCCTCAGCCAATATAATCTTCACCAGTGCTCTAATAGACATGGGTACGGAGTTGGATAACATCAATAGGCGAACGACAGTAGTAATCGGTTTTAGTGGAGAACAAAAATTCACTTTGGGGGAAATACGGCTCCCGGTTTATGTTGCAGGAGTAAACAAAATGACTACTTTCCTGGTATTGGACAACCCTTCGGCTTACAATCTGATTATGGGCAGGCCCTGGATTCATGACTTGAAAGCGGTTTCATCTACCTATCACCAAGTTATTAAATTCCCTACTAAATGGGGGGTTCAGGAGATAAAGGGAGATCGATTGACGTCAAGGAGTTGCTACCAAACTACATTGAAGGCTAAAGCTGATCCGGCATAGTAATTACCGTCTGGGCCTTGTACATCAAAGCCTTCTTTACCAAATATTGAGAAGCTCGACGAGGTCCAGATTCACCCTCAATTCACAGATCACAAGGCTTTGGTTGGAGCGGGTTTAGGTCCGAAACTGTGAGCCGACCTGGTAGAGTTCCTGAAAAAACGACACGACACATTCGCATGGTCACATAAAGATATGATTGGAGTTGACCCAGAGCTCATCACTCACGAATTGCATGTGGATCCAGACCACACACCTGTCAGACAGAAAAGAAGGAAGTTCGCTCCAGAAAGAAACCAGATCATTGACGAGGAGGTGCAGAAGTTACTGCAGAACAGAGCGGTTAGAGAAGTGAAGTTTCCAGAATGGCTCGCCAATGTTATAGTAGTGAAAAAGAAGAATGGGAAGTGGAGAGTTTGCATCGACTTCACGGATTTGAACGAAGCCTGTCCAAATGACTCGTTTCCTTTACCACATATTGATTCGATGGTGGATGCGACTGCAGGGCACGAGTTATTAAGCTTCATGGATGCGTATTCGGGCTACAATCAGATCCTCATGCATCCGCAAGATCAAGAGAAGACAGCTTTTGTCACAAGTTGAGGAATATTCTGTTACAAAGTCATGTCGTTTGGCTTGAAAAACACAGAAGCAACATACCAGCGAATGGTCAATAGGATGTTCGACCGACAAATAGGGAAGACAATGGAAGTCTACATTGACGACATGTTGGTGAAATCCGTCAAATCAGAACAACATCTCAGCCATTTGGAAGAAGCTTTCGACATCATGGACAGGTACGAAATGAAATTAAATCCAACTAAGTGTGCGTTTGGTGTCGCTTCAGGAAAATTCTTGGGGTACATAGTCACTCGACGAGGCATTGAAGCAAATCCTGACCAGATCCGATCAATCCTCGACATTCCGTCCCCTTCCAGCCCAAAGGATGTCATGCGACTTACTGGGAGGATCGCGGCGTTAAACAGGTTCATCTCTAAATCCACCGATAAGAGCTTTTTATTCTTCTCAGTTTTAAAAAAGCAAGTAAATTCGAATGGACTCCTGCTTGTGAGGAAGCACTGAAGCAGCTCAAACAGTATTTGACTTCACCACCCTTGTTATCAAAACCACTCGACTGTGAGAGGCTCTACCTTTATTTGGGAGTCTCGGAGCACGCGATCAGTGGAGTCTTAGTAAGAGAAGAATCAGGAAGTCAAAAACCAGTGTACTATGTAAGCAGAGCATTGTTGGAAGCAGAGATCCGTTACCCGCTGATGCAGAAGTTGGTCTTCGCACTTGTCACGGCCGCAAGGAAACTCAGACCCTATTTCCAAGGGCATGCGATCACAGTATACACGACGTACCCTTTGAGGAGCATTCTTCATAGACCTGAGTTATCTGGGAGACTGATGAAGTGGGCCATTGAATTAGGGGAGCACGACATAGATTACCAACCCAGGACGGCAATCAAATCGCAAGCTTTGGCCGATTTTGTGGCCGACTTTGCTCCAGGAATGATGGCTGCAGCCGAGCAGCAGCAGAAATCAATTCCATTCAGCCGACAAGGACTTGGAAGTTGGCGGTTGACGGATCGAGTAACAAAAAAGGATGCGGACTCGGAATGGTAATCACTACCCCCTCGGGCGAGGTTCTGCAGCAGGCAGTCAAATGCGGTTTCAGAGTAACCAACAACGAAGCCGAGTACGAAGCATTGATCGCAGGGTTATTATTAGCCAAGGAAATGGGAGCAAACGAGATTGAGGTGACGTCAGACTCTCAGTTGATTGTCAACCAAATCGAGGGATCTTATCATGCTAAGGGACATGCAATGGCTTCTTACTTACAGAAGGTAACTGACATACGAACAGCATACGACAAATTTTCCATAACCCAGGTACCAAGAAGCAGAAATTCCCAAGCAGATGCATTGGCGACCCTCGGGTCAACTCTGGAAGGCGACAAACCACGAACAATACCTATAGTATATCTGAGCTGGCCGGCAATCTGGAAGGAAGAGACAGCTGTGGCCGCCATCAGTTCAGTCGACAGTTGGATGACACCGATCGTTGAATATTTGCAAAAAATGGCTGATTCCAGAAGACAAAGTGCAAGCAAGGACAGTACAGAGACGATCCGCAAGGTTCGTGATATACGAAGGTCAGCTGTTAAAGAGATCATTCTCGGGACCATACTTGAAATGCTTAACACCCGACGAAGCTCAGCATGTGTTGTCTGAATTGCATGAAGGAGAATGTGGGAACCACTCTGGCGGAAGAAGTCTGGCTCTCCGTGTCCATTCGACAGGATATTACTGGCCAACAATGAGACTGGATTCGGCTGAATTCGCTAAGAAATGCAATAAGTGCCAGAGATTCGCACCAATTTCTCATCTACCACCAGAAAAGCTGAACCCAATTTTATCTCCGTGGCCGTTCATGAAGTGGGGAATGGATATTGTTGGGAAACTCCCAGTCGCCTCGGGCCAACGTGTCTACATGCTAGTCATGACGGATTATTATTCGAAGTGGATAGAAGCTGAAGCGTTTGCCAGAATACGCGACAAGGAGGTTCAAACGTTCGTATGGAAGAATATCATATGTCGGTTCGGCATCCCAAGTGAAATTGTGACCGACAATGGATCACAATTCATCAGCCATCACTTTCAAAATTTCTGCAAGAACTGGGGCATCAAACTGAACTTCTCGACGCCACGCTTTCCACAAGCGAACGGACAGGCAGAGTCGTCCAATAAGACGATTTTGAACACTATGAAGAAAAGGTTGGAGAAAGCAAAGGGGGCTTGGGCGGAAGAATTACCTGGAGTCCTATGGTCGTACCGAACAACCGTGAGATCTTCCACAGGCGAAACTCCATTCTCATTGGCATTTGGGACAGAAGCAGCAGTAATTCCATCTGAAGAAGTCATTCCTTCTCCACGATTCCAGTGGCTTGACGAAGAAGGCAACCGACAGCTGATAAACTTCTCTCTCGACACGATTGATGAGACTAGGGATACAGCTTCCATTCGACTAGCTGCTTATCGACAGAAGATGGCCAGATATTTCGACAAAAACGTCAGGACCAGGGCTTTCCGCACTGGTGATTGGGTCTTGCGGAGAGTGTTCCAGAACACAAAAGAAGCTGGAGATGGGAAGTTGGGCCCTAATTGGGAAGGCCCCTATCTTATAGCTGAGGTTGTTGGAAATGAGCCTACAAGTTAAAGACCATGGAGGGAAACTCTGTTCGCAACAGCTGGAACGCGGTGCACCTTAAAAGATTTGTCCGGTAACATTTATGTTTTGATAGTTAATTCCTTACCAATTTATTCTTTAGAGTTATCATACTTTTAGTAAGGAAGACATTTGTAGAAGTTTTTCGACAAATAGCAATAAAATTGTTCAATGGACTTTCGCTCCATTCTTCACATTCGTCATTTCAATATAACATAAACACCAATGGTTCAAAATACTTCTTTGTGCCATCCTTACCAATTCTAAATACAAGCTTTACAAAAAGTTCAAGATAGTTCCTATACAATTCGCCTTCAAAGACTAGCTCCGTCCACGTCGGTCGTTGTTGGAAGGCTAGCAGGGACATCTCCTTCATTCTCCACATTCACGGGTTCGGGTTGAGCAGCGGTTCTGATTCTTGTCCGACATTTACCTCTTCCTCTTCTGTATCCTTTTCGACCTCCGTCACTCTACGTTGGTTGGATCTGGCTCAGCCTCTTCCTTCCTCATCTCTACTTCTGTCCCTAATTCCGCATCGTCTTCCTCCGTCGACGAAGAGATACCAGCGACACGCCTTTCGTATTCACCAATCCATTTCTCGGGCTTCCATTCAACATGTTTTCCAGCAATATATTCTTTCATCAAGTCATATCTATTCTTCATCATAGATTCAATGGCGATATCCTCCACTTGGTCCAGTAGCGACTCGTTTTCCTTCTTTAAATTTTCAAAACCCGCCTTGTAACCTTCAATTGACATTTCGGCAGTTTCCTTTTCCAACTTCAAAGTTGCCTTCACTTCCTTCAGCTCCCTTTCAAGAACTTTTTCCTTTCTCTGCGAAGCAAGCAGTCCAGATTTCAAATCAGACGACTCCTTCTTTACCAATGATAAAGTCTTCTCCAGCTCTTTGACCCTCCTCTGGTTGGACTCAGCATTCTTCCGCAAGAACAAGCTACACTCCAGGGCCTAAAACACTCAAATCAGAACGTCATTTAAAAAAAAAAAGAATTAATAATGATAAAGATACTCACTTGGTAGTTTAGAGCGATGGCTTTCTTCATGGCCTCCGCCGGTCCAATTTGTGCCAATCTCACTTCATCCCCTTGGAGTAGAAGTCCCTCAACGAATGAGTCGATGCTTGAAGGGTCAGAAATTGCGGTCGACTCTTTTGGAACTTTCAAGATTAGGGTGTCAGAGTCTTCTTCAGTCTCCACCTCGGCGACAGTCTTCTTTTCTTCCCTGTTGAAATAATCTCTGTCGACTTCATTTTTCCTGCGACACCCCCACTTGAAATAACCTCCCGAGGTTGGACGCCAGCTTCTTTTTCAACATCTAGCTCTCTCTTTTTCAGTTTCCTTGACTTCTTTCGACTCTTCATTTCGTCGAGCGAAGCTACTGTGAAGGGACCAGACATCATCTCCTCTGCGCATGAAAATTCCTCAATTTTTAAGGGCTCTCGATATTTTTTATTCACCCCATACAAATTTTGAATCGACCACCTACAGTTTATCACGGCCAAAACGTCGTTAGAGAGGGCCAGAACTTTACCTTCACGCTGATAAATTTCCTTCCACAAAGGAGTCGCCCTTAGTCTCTTCTCCGCCAAGATAGCCTTACAATTTCTTACGTCGTCCGACAGAGATAGAATTGCCTCAACGTTTGATGTAGAACGTACGGTTGAGATGAACGATCTATTTTGGAGAGGATCTGCAAACGACAAACCCTCGGTTAATCGAAAAACAAAAACACAGTTACAACTTACAACTTGTTAAAAAAAAAACGTCACTCACTCGACAAACACCAAAACTCTGGGATTCGACCAGCCCCAGTCAAACCAAATATACCCTCACCCTTTGCGAAGAAATAATAGGACTGCCAATTTCCCCTATCATTAGTCGGCAATCCAATTACTAGATGCTTCTTTCTTTGTCGAAGAATCATAGTATATCTCCTTTCTCCTTCAAGTGCTCCTTTAAATAATATGTTTCTAGGACATCATTCACCTCGAAGAGTACACCCAACTCGAAGGCTAAACACTCAATCGACAGAAGGATCCTCCACGCGTTTGGCATCAATTGAGACGGAGCAATTTCGAAGTGGTTTAACACTTCCCAGACCAGTCTCGGGATAGGAAACCTCAATCCCACCTGAAACGGACGAATGTAAAAACCCATCCACCCCGGGACCTTGTAGTCAATTCTTTCAGTCGACGAAGGTACCCGAAGTTCTAGAGAATCAGGGAATCTATACATACAGCTTAGTTCCCTCAGCATTTTCCCGGTCATACGACTAGCAGGATTTCTGGACAATAAGTTGGTCGGCTCACTGGTGCAAGGAATGTCACTCGGCTCCTCAATAGCAGGCAGAGATCTTAGTGGTATGGCCTCGGTAAGAGTCTCCCGAGGAGACATGGCCAGGGTAACTACTCCACTCTCAATCAATTTCTCGTACGACCAGTCTTTGTACGCTACATCCTCCTCGGTCTCACTTGATGATTCGACGTAACTATCTATCTTGGCGCCTAAGCTGCCTAAAGACTCCTCACTCGACATTCTCCAAACAACAAGCATATAAACACTTAAACTCCCAAGCAATCTACCTCTTAAGGATCAAAACCCACAAACACAATTCTTAAATTAATCTCACTAACCCAAAGATCAAACAGCCAAATTTACCTAAGAACAGCTTGAATAATTGCTATGAGTGCTTAAAGAAATTGAAGAACAAGAGGAAGTTAACGAAGAATACCTTGAGGAACAATTGAGAGCTCTCCATTTGATTTGGCACCAAAATTCCCGCCAAAAACTTCTTGTAACCGCGCTAGGTTTCCAGTTAGTGACCGAAACAAACTAGGTCAAAAGTTAAGGCGTTAAAAACGTCGACCAGGGACTTCCCCAGATGACTCTTGTCGAGTCAAATCAGAGTAAGACATTCACTCATCATACGACAATGTCGAGTGAAATCACTCCTGAACCACCTCGGTTCAGTCGACAGGGGACATCCCCAGATGACTCTTGTCGAGTCAAATCAGAGTTATGACATTCACTCACCCCATACGACAGTGTCGAGTGAAATCACTCCTGAACCACCTCCCGGTTCAGTCGACAGGGGACATCCCCCAGATGACTCTTGTCGAGTCAAATCAGAGTTATGACATTCACTCACCCCATACGACAGTGTCGAGTGAAATCACTCCTGAACCACCTCCCGGTTCAGTCGACAGGGGACATTTCCCAGATGACTCATGTCGAGTCAAATCAGAGTTATGGTATTCATTCGTCCCATACGACAGTGTCGAGTGAAATCACTCCTGAACCACCTCCCGGTTCAGTCGACATGGGACATTTCCCAGATGACTCATGTCGAGTCAAATCAGAGTTATGGTATTCATTCGTCCCATACGACAGTGTCGAGTGAAATCACTCCTGAACCACCTCCCGGTTCAGTCGACAGGGGACATTTCCCAGATGACTCATGTCGAGTCAAATCAGAGTTATGGTATTCATTCGTCCCATACGACAGTGTCGAGTGAAATCACTCCTGAACCACCTCCCGGTTCAGTCGACAGGGGACATTTCCCAGATGACTCATGTCGAGTCAAATCAGAGTTATGGTATTCATTCGTCATACGACAGTCGAGTGTCGAGTGAAATCACTCCTGAACCACCTCCCGGTTCAGTCGACAGGGGACATCCCCCAGATGACTCTTGTCGAGTCAAATCAGAGTTATGACATTCACTCACCCCATACGACAGTGTCGAGTGAAATCACTCCTGAACCACCTCCCGGTTCAGTCGACAGACGACATCCCCAGATGACTCTTGTCGGGTCAAATCAAAGTTATGTCATTCACTCGCCCCATACGACAATGTCGAGTGAAATCATTCCTGAACCACTTCCCGGTTCAGTCGACAGGGGACATCCCCTAGATGACTCTTGTCGAGTCAAATCAGAGTTACGGCATTCACTCGCCCCATACGACAGAGTCGAGTGAAAACATTCCTGAACCACCTCCCGGTTCACTCGACAGACGACATCCCCAGATGACTCATGTCGAGTCAAATCAAAGTTTGGTATTCACTCGTCCCTTTCGACAATGTCGAGTGAAATCACTCCTTAAATACTTCTCAGTTCAGTCAACCAGGGTCGTTCCCCAAATTACTCGAGTCGAGTCTAAACTTAATACGGAATTCACTTATCTCATACGAACAGTGTCGAGTAAAGATACTCAGGAAAACCGGTCCAATCACCCAGGGACTTCCCATGGCCATGTCTGGGCAAAGAATATTCCCAATCTACACGACATGTCAATGGTCACATATGGATTTTCACTACCTGCACAACATGCTTAAATAATGTTTCTCCCAAAGCTACCACCGAGTCTAATCAACCGAGGATTATCTCCTGACTACTTATATCGAGTCAAGTAAACACCACGATACTTATCAGCACTACACGACATTTAAGCAAATCTATTCCTAACCACTATCCGATTCGGTCGTCCAAAACCATCCAGTGGATCCATACGACATGCCGAGTACTCTCCAAGCCTAGGATTACCAGACTTAGAGAGTAGGGGACAAACTGTTTGGGCCAAAATTGACCCTAGGGGCAAAAACGACATTACGAGACCAGAAGCCCATTAGCAAACTGGGCCCACAGACGAAGACATCACGCAAGGGTCCAAGCCCGTTTAACAGACACCCGTTACAGAAATCAAGAGAGAATCTAAATTCATAAATACCGCCATAAAGTCAACAGTTCCGGGAAGAGGAGAAGATTGTCAGTTATCGAACATGAAGCACCTGAATTAAACTCTCATTAATAACGACTCCAACGGGAAGATCTGGAAGACCATACCAAGAGACCTATAAAAGAAGAAAGAATAAACGACAAAGAGGCATCCTCACTGAAGCTACCCCTAATACTAAGGCAAAATACATACACACCGCCCTCACGGCATACAACCAAAGGTTGAGGTATCTGAAAAGCCTTGATCTATTCACTCTACATTGATTATTGCTTAGGCTAACTTGAGCGTCGGAGAGCATACGGTCTCCACCACACCGGTGGGCAGTAAGCTCCTTCTTTGCTCTATTTATTTTGCAGGATTCGCTCACGCCCTACAAATTGACAATCTCGATTGTGGACCTCGACCAAAATCAGGCTCTACATTACTTCGTAAAAATAATCTTCGCGTTTGACGCGGCTACACAAGAGAAAATAAAAATTCACACATCACGCTAAAATAATCTGGGTCGTTACACCTTTATAGCCACCCATTTCATAATAAAAATCAGCTTCTTTGCCTATAAAAAGTGTATTATTCCATCATCCAAAAGTGAAAAATGTGGAGGGTGAAGGGGGGAGACTTCTCATGTCAAATTTTTATCTTCCTTCATTTTTCAAGATATTTTGATCCATTCTAGTACATCGAAGCTGGTAAGCTTTTCTCTCTTTTATCTTCTCAATTTTCAGTTTTGAACAAAAGAACTAAAGCCCCCAATGGAGGACCATGGCCGAAAATTTTGGAGAGCACAAAAGCCCACTGCCGAGAGCTTCAAGGGAGCTTCAAAGGTTTTTTGTTGTTCGTCGCATCGCTCAACCGATCATTGTAAGTATTCCGCAACTTCCTTGTTGTATTCACATGTGTTTCTATGCTTAAATTGATCCCGGTTAGACCGTAGAAACCCAACAATGGTATCAGAGCGAGATTGAGCATGAAACTTGAACTTAGGTTAAAATTGGGTAAATTGAATTTGAGCATGATTTGGTAAAATTATTTGATTGAGTATGCTTGAATGAAGTTTAATTGAAGTTGTATTGGATCAATTTCATGAAAAGTTGATTGGATCAATTTTTGCCCAATAATTTGGCTTGGCCGAGACTTATAGAACCCTAAAGGTCATGGTGATTTTTTATTTTAATCATTGGATGAGTTGGAATCATGTTGGGAATGTTGATTTAATGTTGATTGTGGATTTAATTGGATTGAAACCGAATCGGACATAAATAACCCCAAAATGTCGTGAGTATATAAGCATGAAATGGGTTTGATTTTTTGATTAAAATGTGTTGGACATGTTTTGATCATGTATAGCATAATTAATTGTACAAATTTGTGTTTTGGAAATGTTAATTTGGGTAATTAATTATGACAATACACTTTAATTAATTAATTGTGAAATTTGGAATTTTGTAAGTTAATTAATTGGGCTTATTTTGGAATTGGGCCTTAAAAGTTGTAATTGGGCTTTAATGGGCTTGGTTGTACCAAGATTGGTTTAGGCAAATTGGTTGGATCCAATTGGGCCCAAAACCATTTCCATAAAGTCCAATTATGATTTAATGGACCTTTAATATTAATTGGGCCTAATGGGCCTAAATTGGTTTCTTGGCAAATAAGGGTGATTCCTTAAATGGGCTTTGGTATTTGGGTTTGACCCATGTTGACCAAAAGTCCATGCCTTAAGAAATTAATTAAAAGCTCATTGAACATTAATTAAATTAACAATGGATGTTAATCGGGCTTTGAGACCCGTAACGATTAGATTTAGAATCTAAGTCGTAAAGGTTCGTTAATAAAGTGTAATACTTAATTTGGAATTAAATATTGAATTAGTATTAAATACAAATTAAATTGGATTTAATGTTGTAGTTTAATTTAATTCAAGAATTCGTACTTTGAGTACTTATTCGCAAAACGAGTTGGACTCGCGCAAAATCAAATCATTGTTTGAACATTAGATTGTCATTAATTATCAGATTAATTAATTGGATTAGATTGATTGATATCATGCTTGTGTGAATACATGGTTGCGATGCATGAATAATGTATATCGGATGGATATTAGATGGGTGGGGCAATTTTGGAAATTGTTGTAATAAATTTAGAATTTATTAATTGGACCTGCGTGTCCAGCCTATTACCTCCTTACTCTTTGTATTTCTCTTCTCACCTATTCCCCTCAATGTAAATGAGGTTTCTTTAGAAGTGTTATGTAATCGGTTAGAAGTAATACTTGTGCTAGCGGGAGAGAGGAAATGGATAGATTTGTTCTAGGAACAATATGTTAAGTATCCATCCGCATATCATTATTATTTATTTATATGCGCCTTATTATATGTTTAGAATGCATGTTTAAGGGTGTATGATGGTGAGACCTTAACAAAGATAATTAATTGGTTGCCAATTACACGCGAAAAACCTTCAACATCATATTAAGCGTTTTTCCTTCCATTGAGTGATTCTTACTCAAGATCCAAGACTGTCATTGGTTTGTTGGCCAAAGTCAAGACCTTTGTCCGTCGCGGATGTGTTTGAATCATGAAGGCTTTGTTCCATATTGGTGTCTTGTCCAAGTTTTGATTTGTTGGCCAAAGTCAAGATCACTTCTTGTCCATCGACATTGATTACGAAGCTTTCCAAGGTCAATGGGTTCCGCTTAACTGGGATCACTAAGTTTGTTGTGCCAAAGCCAAGGCTTAGTTGATTCAGAGGAAAAAGGTTAGGCAATATATTGGATATTGGCATATAAAGATAATGTTTCAGACTTGGATGTCCACCTATTGGATCTAGGAATTGGATGGGATGCAATTGATCTTAGAGATCTACCTAGTTAATTATCATACAATTTGTTGGCCAAAGTCAAGATTGTGTGTTATTTAACGGGATCCTAGCCCACTAGGAAACAATGTTTCCCAAGTACTCAACAGAGGGTTAGAGGCTCGCCGAAAAATAGTGGGAGGCAAGTATTAAATTTGCAATATTCGTTTAGTTACTTGCCATACGCGCTCATTTCAAACATTTCGTCAAATAAATTAATATATTAGTTGGACTAATATTTAATCGTTGTTTTGATTAAACAGTTGGACTGTATTCAAACTATTTCATTTATAGTTGATTATATAATTGGGTTATAGTAATCAATATATTTGAATAAACTAATTTCAATTAATAGTTGATTTTATAATTGGATTATAGTAATCAATATAATTGAATTAACCTATTAAATTATAGTTGATTATATAGTTGGACTATAGTAATCATTATAATAAATAGTACCTAAAATTGTTGATTAAATAGTTGGACTATTAGAATCAAGATAATTGAAAGATTAGTGTTTAAAACATAATCCTGGGTGAAAAAAGTATTTAAACGACTCTAATTTTCAAATTGGGAATAATATCAGGATAGTCATGAAAACTAAGAAGTTACTTTATTTGATAAAATAACATCTTAGGCCTAAGCCTGGAGTTAAGCAAATAGTAGAACATGATATTTGGAATATTCATGTGATGATAACTTTAGTTCTTAATCCAATAAGCTTGCCAAAAAGGACTCATTAATTTCTTAGTCAGAACTAAAGATTAGATCCTTATAGTATGAAAATGAAATTGAAGGACCTTCTTAGATCTTAGAAGTACCAAATTGCAATAGTAAACTCTTGGAGAGTTAATGGCTATTCTCAAGGAGACAAAGCCAAAAGTTTACAATAAGGCAAGAAGCGCAAGACACACCTTACTTCGACATTCCAGAAGGCCAAGGCTTGGCCAAAGGCTTCTGGAGTGTGGATAAGGGGCAAAGGCAAAGTCATTATAATCTTCTGGGAAGATAAATGACATATCCCAGAAAGTCTGCCTAAATTGTGGCAAACGGGGACACCGAAGCGTGACTGCCGTATGGACAAGGCAGACATGAAGGAATTGAAGACGGTGTAAGACTCCGACTTCAAATATGTTTGTCATAAACATGTTCACTAACTAGTATTAAAATTGGATTTTAGATACTTAGTGTGGTACATAAATATGTACTGATGTGCAGAATCTGCTGAGAGCAGGATACTGACTTCAGATGAGATTAATCTGCGAACTGGAAATGGGACGAAAGTCGCTGTTTTAACCGTAGATACCTAAGTTTAGGAACTACCCTTCGAGTATGTACTTAAATTAGGAAACTGTTAGAATGTAACTAGTTTGACTAGAAACATTATCTCCATATCAGGGTTTAACCCGTTGCGGGTATACCTTTATATTCTAGAACACTAAAGTGTTTTATTATATAAAGATGATATTTAGATAAACACATTAGATGTGAATAACAGTATTTATATTTTGAATATAAATAAATCTCAAACGTATAACATGACAAACAAATAGCTCAAAACTGAATAAATCAGTTGAGACTTATATGTGGCATTGTTGTCTGGGACACAATTAAACAAGACTCGTATATCCACACTTTTGAAGAGTGGATACTAGGACACATTTGATTCCATTCAAATAAAGTCTGCGAATCTAGTTTATTAGGCAAAGTGCCTAAAACACCTTTTACTTGGTAAAAGTGAAAGTGCCACCGATCTGTTAGCCCTTGTTCATAATGACGTAAGTGGGCCCATATCTAGCTAGGCTAGAGGTGGATATGAATGTTTCGTGACCTTTACGGATGTGGCATCGCGTTATGGTTATGTGTTTCTTTTGAAACACAAATCGGAAACTTTTACAGTTTCGACACGAAGTAGACAAACAGATCGGCTAAAGTATTAAAACCATCACGGTTAGACCATGATGAAAATACTTAAGCAATAAGTTTCTTAAATACTTGAAAGAGTATAGTATTCTTTCAATGAGGACTCCTCCCGGAACACGTCAGTTTGACGGTGTGTCTGAACGGAGAAACCTAATTTTGTTAGACATGATAAGGTTAATCATGAGTCGCTCTGAGCTACCATTTCCTTCAACGGATACGCATTAACAGTGCAGAACTTATTTAGAATAAGGTTTCATAAAAATCTGTTTGACAGACTTCATATTAGATATGAACATGAAATAAATCGGGTTTTCTCATTCCTGGAGATTTGGGAATGCTGGGCATACGTTTGGATGATACCAAACCAGAACCCAAATCGGATAAGTGCCAAGTTGTGGGTTATCCTAGGGAAACCAAAGTATAGTACTTATACAACTCACTAGAGAACAATGTAATTGTTGCTCGCCATGCGGTTTTCCTAAGAGGAATACCTATATGCAGTGGTAAGTGGGAGAAAAGTAAAACTCGATGAAAATCGGAATAATATTGTTCCAGGCACCGATTCCTTAATGGAACAAAAATAGTTCATCAAGGATGAAACTATACCAATAATCTTCGAATACACAAGAACCGCTTAAGTCGGAGAGAGTCAGAAACCAACTTGGGAGGTATGGGTTTATGATCTCACCTCATAAAGATGTCAATCTTATTGAGGAATATGAACTGACTATGTATAAGAAAGTGATACAAGGTATCGACTCCCTATTATGGCAAAGTGCCATAATGTCCGAAATGGATTCCATGTATATCAACCAAGTCTGGATACTGGTTGTTGTACCGCAAGGCATTGTGCCTATTGGTACTATATGAGTCTTCAAGGAAGACATACATGGAAGGCAACATACCAACGCACTAAGCTAGGCTTGTAGCGAAAAGGTATCGTTATCAACATTGTGTCGATTACGAAGAAACCTTTTACCTGTTGCCATTGTTAAATCCATTTGGATAATGCTTGAAGATGATGCATGTTTCATTTATGAAATGTGGCAGCTGAATGCCAAAACCGCTTTCCTTAACAGAAACCCTTTGGAGGATGTTTACAACATCCTGACGGTTTTATCGTACCAAAACAAGCAAACAAGGTTTGTAAGTTAATTCGATCCATGGATTGATTGAAGCAAGCATATCGTTCTTGGAATTATCGCTTTGATGTAATCATAATGGTATATGATTTAATTCAAAACGAAAATGATTCTTGTGTATATAAGGAGGTTAGTGGAAGCGCACTGACAATGATGTCCTAAATAAATGATGACATGTCATTTCTTGGAAATGATATTCCCATAATACAATCGGTGAAAGCTTGGCTTTCAAGAAAATTCTCCGTAGAATTCTTGGGAGAAACAACCTTTATTCTAGGAATAAAGATCTACTGGGTTAGATTTAAAGTTGTTGCTACTCTCCGAGAACTCGTACATTGAAATAAATGTACGCGACCTGGTGTCTCATACGCTTTGAGCATATGGAGTCACAATCGGGCCATTCCAAGTGATAGTCATTGGATTGATGTTAAGAACATCCTTTAGTTTCTTAGACGAACTAAGGATGCTGTCTTAAACTATGGAAAAGGAGAACTTGAAGTGACTGGGTTCACTATTGCAAGTTTCCTAACCAATTAAAACGACTATAAGTCATAAGAACGGTACTATAAAGTTTGAATAACGGAACAGTGAGCTGGAAATCTTCCAAGCAAGATATTGTTACCGAATAAACAACAAAAGTGGATTATTGCTGCAGCTGAGGCAGCAATAGAAGCCTTCTGGATTGATAATAATCTAATTAGATTAGATATAGTTCTATTAGCAGCTGAGCTAGGCTAAAGCGCAGGCTAAAGAATTAATGGTCTCATCAACGATCCAGATATATACTTCAATATTCATCTGATTCGTTCGGATCATACATCGTGGCGATGTGATGATCGTATAAATCGCATCAGATGATAGTCATGCAAATCCGCTGACGAAAGCCTTTCTTCAGCAGAAGTTTGAGCGAACCGTAGATAGTTCGGGTGTAGGACACTTGAGTGATTGGCTATGTGCCAAGTGGGATATTGTTGGACAGTTATGACCCATAACATCACTATTTATACAGATCATGGTGTTGTTGTACAAATTAACTATGTGACAAAAGAAATTGCTCTTTTATCATTTGTAATTGGATTACTCGGATATATAAATGATAAAAGTCCTTATGATTAGTTCTGGATTGATAAGATATGAGACAGTATAATCCACGAAGGTTTAATCATTAAATATCTCTAGTCGTAGTATTATTGAGATTGGACATCGATAATGCGGAAAAGACTAGTATTACACTTGTGCGCGTTGTGGGAGCATAACGACATAGTTCTCATATATTTGGGTATATGATACTCATGCAAGTGTAGTAGGAGGTTGTGTTTTACCGATGGTACGGAAAATAGCTTCGCTCTGGATAGACCCCTCGGAATTCCATTGGTAGTATGACTATGTGTCTATGGAAGTCCGAATCAGGGTAGGTGTATTTGGTCTTAACCTGAGACTTGCACCACTAATACTTGCGACAATCAATGTACTTTGGTTTTGGTCGTCCAGGGCTTTAACAGGTTCTGTGTACGCCTCTTCTGGGTATATTGAGAATCGTAGTGTATTGGGTGTGATGTCGAGATGGAAGTATCACTCCAGTCATAGTGGAGATGATGATCACGTAGGATACGAAACTAGTTATCTTATGTACTGCAGTCATCGGGATAATATGACTAGGTCATGATTATCCGATTATAAAGACTAGTTACCAGAGATCCGATATGTGCTTCGTACGGGGCAAACACATTTCCAGCCCCAGGCCTTGCACGTGACATCCGATACTGGATCGAAATACGCAATACTACGTATACTACGCCTGATATAGATCACATATTCCAGTAAGAATATTTTTGGAGAATTGGGTAGGCATGATGCTTTGCTAGAAGCCAACCATGTCTTGTAAATCGGTATAAACGTAGTACTAGGTACTTACGTGTTCGGATAGTCCAACGACCGGATTTACTGCCAACATATCCGGGGATCTCATGGGTCGCTTCCCGAAGATTCACTGATGACGTATGACTCGCACTTTATTAATCTGGGATTAATTAATGATGAGAGAGAAAATTAATCTAGGATTAATTACGGAGATATTTTATCTGGGATAAAATATTAATTAAAGAGAGAGAACCATTAATTTGGAATTAATCGATAAAATAATATATTCGATATATTATACGAAATTGGATTTCGACGCGGAATTAAAATTAGATTTTAATTCGGGCGAACGAGTTAATTTAGAATTAATTCGTTAGAGACGTGAATAGTAATTTTGCTAGGCATAATTATTTAATTGCGTCGCAACGGAAAATTCGTTAATTTGGAATTAGCGAATCGGAGCCCGGGAGTGTTTGCGGGGCCGCTCACATTTCGAATCGAGTGGGGCCCATAAGTCACATCAAGCGTCAAATCATTAGTCATTCTTATGATGTAAGTCACATCACTTTGAGTGATTGACACAATGTCACTATTCATGATTGATGTAAGTGGTTGGAAAACTTTTGATGGCTTGAAAGACATTTATCAATATTTTATTTGATATTTGACTTTTGGTTTTTGTGTATTAGATAAACAAAAAACAAAACCAACACTTAACTCTCTTCTCTCATAGAATCGGCCAATGGCCTTCTTCATCTTCCTCTCCCAAATTCTTCCATGGCCGAAAGTCAAGGAAAGAAATAGGTAATTTTTGTGGCAAAAATTACTAAGAGCTAGCACTCTAAAGGGTCTTCCTAAGGTGATAGGGAACCGCATTTGTGAGCATGGAATCATCATTGAAAGCTTGGAGCTTGGAGCATCAATGGAGGACCATGGCCGAAAATTTTGGAGAGCACAAAAGCCCACTGCCGAGAGCTTCATGGGAGCTTCAAAGGTTTTTTGTTGTTCGTCGCATCGCTCAACCGATCATTGTAAGTATTCTGAAACTTCCTTGTTGTATTCACATGTGTTTCTATGCTTAAATTGATCCTTGGGACCTTAGAGAAACCCAACACCCAATTCACATCTTGTAAACCCTAGAGTTTCGATTAGCTTAATTGGCTTGGGATATGTTGTTAGCTTACATCTTGAGAAGAGTTATGTTAGTTTAAGCATGGAATGAATTAAATAATGGTTTAATTTGAAGTTGAATTCGACAGTCAGGGGTTGGGTTTTTGCTGTGTTTTAAACATGATATTGTGCAATTATATTGTTAAAATGTATGCTAATAATGGCTTAACCAAATGGGTTGGATAGGGCAGTGAGCAAATATGTTGGTAGTAAGATCTTAGTAGCACTGAAATCTGAATAGGTTATAATCTTTCATTTATAAAATAAGTTTTAGACCCCTGTTATACAATCTGTAAAATTCTATATACATTAGACACATATGGAATTAACATATCCAAAACTTATAATTTTGGACTTAAGATGAGATCGGACTGAATTTTTGAAGTTAGGCAACTTGCTGCCCCTCTGCCAGTTTTTTAGTTGGATAGCCCCTGAACTTTAGCTTATAACTTGTGTTTCTGAAGTCACAATCAAGATTAGTGAAATTATGGATAAACTAGATACATAAGGGAATAACATATCCAAAATTCAGAATTTTTGGATATTGAATGAAGCCAAACCAAATTTTTGAAGTTGGGTGAACTGCTGCAGCTACACCTTTTTTTTTTTTTTTTTTTTTGAATTGCCCCTGAATCTTGGTTTAGAGCTTGAGTTTCTGTAATCGAAAATGAGATATGTAAAATCCGACATAAAATAGACAAATGAAGGTCCTATCTATTAAAATAGCAGCCCTAGATTCTAACCCAATTAGTTGTAGTGAATTTTTGAAGTACATTCCATGATTCGTATTCTAATTAAGTTATCTATAAAAGATAGTCGCAAGAACCTCAAATTCCTTCGGCGAAGCAAAGGAATACTAGCCAGATCCTAAACTTTGTGAGTGGATGTTTTGTTTTATGTTTTCTTGACATATGTTTTAAAATTCTTTTCAAGTTTTGAGGTTTTAAATTGATGAAAAATATGCATGATAATTATATATTTTCGTCTCAGCGCTTGTTCAATGTTTTCATGATTTCTAAGTTATCTATATATTTCTGCTGAAATGCTCGATCGATGATATGTTTCCACCTCGATGCTTGTTGCATGTTTTCATATTTTTACGACTCATCATATATTTCCGCCGGGGTGCATGTTATGGTCTCCTCCATCATAAATGGATTGACCCGCTACCTTGTCGACAAATGATAATTTTTTCCTCGCTCAGTCTATGCGCGCGACTTGGGCGTTGAGCGCTTGATATATTTTTGACGGCACATGCATGAAAAATAGTTTATGGACATGTTTTAGAATTTTTTTATGGTTTGTTATTTTTAGTATCACTCAGTAGGTCGTTCAAATAATCTGACCTCCCCTCAAACCACAGTTTGTTTTACAGGTAGCCTTATATGGTGAGCCATAGCTGAACATGAGCCTAAGATTAAGGAATTGAGTTTACTGCAGTCACTAGAGTATGGGGTCTATCATGATAAGTTATTGTTGTTCGCATTCAGATAGAATGTAAGTATGTCAGTTTAGTAAAGGGTGAATGTATATAATGTTATTTAAATGAAGTATAAGTATTTATTTAAGTCAGCAAATTATTCTTTTAGTACTAATTGGTTTATTAAATTGGTTTAATAAATGTTTGTTATAGTAATATTGTCTAGAAAGTTTAGAAATGGTTAGAGGCTCGGGGTGGTGGTGAGGATTTCATCACATGTTGGTAACATCTCTGCACTGAGGGTGTTACAAATATGGTATCAGAACATAGTATTGGGGTTAGTGATTGCAGTAGGAAGGTGATTGTGTCTTACGTATGTGGTATACCCAGGGTACCCATATATAAGGGGCTACTCTCTAGTATCATCGATCACCGAGTAAGCCTAAGATCCAACTTAGTAAAGAATATCCTATACAAATAGTTTGTTTCTTTCGCAAGCATTTTGCCAACCATATATATGAATCAAATATGTGAATATGAGGCAAGGTGTCGAAGTATGTCGAGAGTCAATTACATCTTTCATTAAGGAATAATGGGATAGTAAGCTGAAACTATTCAAAGAATGAATGGGAAAAAATCTTTGAGGCCTACTAGTTACCTATGATAAGCAAGTAGAAAATGTGGTCTATGTATCGACCAGATGTCGTAACATAGAGAAATTGACACACTAGTAGCAGAACTAAAATCTATTACTAAATCTAAAGCACATGCAGTGCTCTCATCCTCATTGTAGCATTCTTTTCTGGCTCACCAGGCAATACACATATTCTTTGAATGATAATCTTTCTATTCTTAACAAATGAAGTGTATCTTTTACATTTTAACCTCCTCATAAACCCTAAGACCTCTTATAAGGAGGAACTAAAAGCGCATTGTTGGGTTATTAAAAGCGAAGGTTATTCAAGCTTAAAGCAAAATTTTTCTAAATGATTATAATTTTATCGAGGGGATTAGTTAATCCAATAGTTTGGTATTATCTTACGTTGAGTATTAGTTGATGAGGACAATAGAAATCGATGAGTTACAACATAAGAAACTCGCAAGTTTCATCTCTCTTTGTTTAACCCTCTGCGGCAAAAGCCGTCAAATGGTACCGGATAGGCCAATCTCTTACTTCAAATATTACTCTTTCCATGCTATCCAAGAAATGGGCTTTAGATCGATAGAATTTCATATCATAAAGCTGTTAGGGTTGGTGCTCGGAGCGCCAATCCGGATCGTATTTATGTTTGATTCATGAATACGAGCAATATATTTTTCTATAATATTACTTATTTATGGTTGCACCTCTTGTCTTTTATATATATTCAATTTAATTCATTAGATTGAAACTAAATCCTGTTTAGTGATATATATATATATATATATATATATATTAGACAAAGAACGGTTCTAATACCGGATAATATATAATGTAGTGCGTAATTACAACGTAGCTTGTAATTGACATTGGGAAGTGTCAAAACTAGATATATATTATCAAATAAAGTTCTTGGTCAAGATTTACTAACACGGGTCGGTTAGTAAAATCCGCTGAGATCAGTACATGTCGTATATCGTGACTTGGTCCGATGGTTAATCCCAATGAACCATGAGTCTTGGGAGACTCATATAGACGTGTAGGTTTTTATTTGATAAATACTGAACAACTCGCCGAAGATTACCTAATAGATGGTACACCAACATCAATTGAAATCTTCTCGGGTTGAGTAATTGTAACGACCGGGAGTTCTGACTGCTGATACAATGTGAGAATAGTGTCACAAAATATAAATTTTGTTTGGAAACATAAAATCCCATGAGATGACTATCGGTGAATTCTTCGAAAATCCGACATTAGACGTTACGATGTTCCATTGTGGACAGCGATGGTATTTGGACCGTAACATTTCCGTATGAACTCCGATTTTTATGAACTTTGTATCGTCGGAAAGGTGAGATTGATATCTATAACTTTCGTGTTGAATATTTATCCAAATTCGAAATATAAATGGGCTAAAAATAAAGATAAAAAATTCATATAAATAGTAACCGAGGGCATTCTAGTAAAATCCATAAATTCCTACACTCTTCTATTTTTTTTAGGGCCAACTATAAAAGGGGTACACCATTCACAAATTCAAAAGAATTGGAAATAAAAAGAAGAGGGGGGAGACGTGAAGGAGAGATGAAGAAGAAAGAAAGAATGAATAGAAGAAGAAGATAGAAAAATGAAGAAAATAGAGAAAATGATGAGGATGAGGCAAGGTAGAGCATGGGCCTCCTTAGAAGGGTTGAAGAATGAAAAAGAATCAAAAGAAAGAGGTAAGAAATTCATGACCCAAATTATGAAATTTTAAGCTTTGATGAGTTAATGCTTGTATTGTCTTGGGAATTTGGTTGTGATGATAATAGTATGATTTTTTACATTAAAATAATGGAAATGTTGATGAATCCTAACTTATGGAGTTTTGGGTATAATTTGCTGAAGTGTGTGAGATAGATTAAGAGTTGATTGTTGATGAGTTGGTGGTTTAATATATGTGAAATTGAGTGTAGTATGAAGTATTATGTATTAGTTTTTAGCATGGAAGTGTTAGTAGAAAGTGTAAGTTTGTTTTGTGCATTGGATGAACTTAGGAAAGCAAAAAAATATCCTGAAAAACCAGATCACATCGCGACGCTGAAGAGCTTTGCATCGTAACGCGCAAGAAGAAAATGATGGCACGTTTCTGGATGTTTCGCGTCGCGACGGGCAAGGGTTTGCGTCGCGACGTGTGGCACATAATTTCCCAGAATTAGTTTTAAACCACCCCAGTTCCACCCTAGCGTGCTAGAGACCACTTTTAGGATCTCGTATCAATTCGTATACATGTCCTAAATCAAAATATGATCATGATAAGCCTCGTATATAAAACATATTATTGTATCATTAAGCTTAGTAAAGTATCGAGGTTTATTTTATTACGTTTATGCTAATCAAGTTCTCGATCATAGATTATCCACAGGAATCGCAATTTTCATCGATAAAGGATCCAGTACCAGCCTGATTCTAAAAACAGTGAGTGGACCTTTTTCTTTTAAATTGACTTGTACTTTGGTTATTTTGTTTAGACTTATATTTATACGCTATATGGCATTAGACGATTCCCATTTCAGTTATTTCTTACAAAATTACATTTGAGAAAAGCAATAGTTTTTAGAAAATATTTTATCCATTTTTGAGATTTAAGCAAGATTTTTATGATTTCGGGGCATGGGGGAAATACCCCAGTATATAACTTGATACAGTTTGGAATTGACGGACAGAGACATGTGCACATGTAGAGGACTGGGGGGACGGCGATACATAATGCCCCCAGATCCTAGTTCAGGGCTAGGGGATGGCGATATGTAACGCCCATAGACCCTAGTTTCAGAGCTTGAAGGGTAGCATAGATCCGCACCCCCATTTCAAGTTTTGTGGCTTGGGGGACGGCAATACGTAACGCCCCAAGACCACCAGTTTCAGGGACAGTAGTGGCATGCTTTGGGGGACGGTGATACGTAACGCCCCAAAGTCATGGATTTACACTGCTGGCCACAGTTAGGCGTATGGGGGGACGACGATATGTAACGCCTCATACGTCAAGTTTTTCAGATACAATTCAGCACTAAGACATCAGATTTTCAGAAACAATTTCCAGAAGTCAGATTCTAGAAACAGTTTTCAGAAAGAATATTTCAGAAAGATTAAGTTTTATAAAAGAGCTTCTAGATAAATTTTTTCAGAAAAGAGTTTTCTTACAGAGATATTTCTGGAATTTTGATTTTAGAATTGAAAGTTTTTGTATCAGTTTTTTTTTTTAGTTTTTCATCCACTCACTTAGATCGTGCCACAATCTAATCCCCCACCACCAGTTTTCTGTGGTTACAGGTATTCTCAGAGGACAAGCTCTAGAAGACAGATACTGATACAGTCACTAGGTTTTGGAGTCTACCAGTACAAGTCTGATAGAGTGTGAGTCGGTCAGAGTCAAATAAAAGTTTTATATTAGTCATTAGCTTTGAGGTGGTCACTGTAAAATGTGATATTGAGTTTTTAATTTCAGATAATTGAGTTTGTGTATATTGATTTTGTTATGATTGATTTAAGAAAAGAATATTAGTATCTGCTGTGGTTAGGAAGTCAGAGGCTTATGGGGTTAGTATGGTCTATCCCCTGCTGGTAACATCGCCCAGATCGGGGATGTTACAGTAGCATAGTGATTCTTTGACTTTTGATACCATTGTGGATATATGAGTTATCCTCCACAATTTGATGGCAGTCACATCACCGATCTATTTAGATCAGACCTCCACCTGTTCGTTGGGTGTGGACTCATGCTCATGATATCCTGTATGTATTAAGATAGGATTCGTCAGTCCTATGTACAGGGCATAAGTATTCATTATGAGATTAGCAAACCGTTAAATCCATGGATCTGTGGTACACTTTAGAAGTGAGTTCTAAGTGTTTTTATAAGATTGTTAATAGAATCGTCAACGGGATTATACATATAAAGGTTTGACATTAATATCTATATCTCTGGAATAATCTGAATACCTGTGACAGAGGAATTATACATATACGATGACCTCGACTTGTATGGTTCAAAAAGTTTATCCGTGGTCGTCATAATTTACGGGTGGGTAAATTATGGACACAAAATTTGATTTCTGACGGATATATCTGAACTTAGAGTGTCTCACTAATGAAATATACTCGTAGAGCACTAGGGCATCTTTTATTAATAATATTGATTATTTATAAATCGTTTAACGGTTAAACGAAATATACATGCAAATGGACCTTTTGGCCAATTCCTAATTAATGTGTATTTGTATTTAATATTTGATTTTATTAAATACACATTAATTAAATGTCAAATTGTGATATTTGATATATATCATTAATATATGTATTTGAGATATTTAAAGTAAATATAATACATATATTTGGATATTTGTATTTAAATAATTAATTATTTAATTAATTGTTAAATAATTAAAGTATTAAAAATATAAAATATCTAAGTTGATATTTATTTAAATAAATGATTAAAGTGTATAAGTTTGACTTTTACATTTATGATAAAGGTTATCATTTTGATTTTTGCTTCTTTAATTTGTTAAAAAGCAAAATATCTTATTTTCTTTTTAATACAAAATTCGACCATGACCTAGGGTATTTAAAGGTTTTGTTTTTCTTTTTGCTTCACACTTTTTGAAGCCACCAAAAATATAAACAAATGAGATTTGAGAGAAAAAAAGAGAAGAAACCAAGAAGTAATGCAAGAAAACTTAGATTTAAGTAATGTATTATGATGTATATATGATGTATATTAAATTTGTGATTGATTGGATTTGATCTTGACTTGTGTTGAACAAGATTTGACTAAATTATAAAATTTGGAAACCTTTAGGGTGTTCTCGACAATTTTGGACTTTAGTGGGGTTTGTGTTGAAATTTATATTTTGATTTGTTGTACATGTTGAAAATCATTTTAGAACTGATTTGGAATCATCCAAATTTGTATTTGACAAATTAAGATTAAAATGATCAAAATGCAAAGTATTGGGGTCTCACGATGATTATGAGAAAAATCTGATTTTTGTGATAAAAATCTGTTTTTGAGTATAGTGTAATTAGAATAAATTAGTTTATTTTAATTGCCCAAGAAAAATAATTACCGGAAATTATTTCGAAGTGAAATTACTCGAAAACGGCGTTATCGGGTAACGGCTGCCCAAACAGTGAATTGGTCACTGTTCTGGCAGTCCACGAACTGTCCAAATATTTTTGGGGCTGATCTGGGCAGTCTCCATGTGCATTGGTCGGTCAGTTTGGTTGGAAATGCGTTTTATGCTATTTTACGGAAAAACATTTTCGTAAAAGTTTCGCGGAGTTTCTATATTATTTATGTCGTTATATGATATCGAATAAATATGTTTAGGTGAAATATGAATGAATTATTAATATTAGATATTGAATAATTTATTTGTAAGTTTAAAATTTTAAACTATGTTGTGATATTTTATATCGTACCGCAAGTGTACGGTGTCAAGTTTTAGTATAAATATTAGTGAAGAGTGTCGATAATTAACAAAGATTTAACAAAGATAATCCTAGCTGTCGCCTATGTATTTGTCATACCAATTAATCCTTGTTCAGTTATATTGTTTATAAGTCAAGATTCCAAAAATATTCACTCCCTCTCTCAAGCATCAGTGAAAATATCATCAACTACAGACTTCGATATCTCTATAAAAATCTAGTAGTTAATAACTCTTTATGCTTTGTGATTCTATGTTAACGACTTCAAAGGAACTTATATATTCTCTCAAACTCTATAAAATTCATAGGTTATATTCTCTAGATCTATTCAAAATTCCCTCTATCGAGTGATAGATTTCAAACATGTATCATCATATTTGTGGCCAGCAAACATAAAGCATTAAACTGAAAAGAATATAAATAACTCAATAAAACTTCATAACAAAGTTAGCAAACAATACAAGGTTCAAGCATCGATTACATCATTCTCCAGAATTAAGGAGTTTAGTTCATGACAATAGATACAAACAATGATAAATAAGTCATGAATCTAATGGAAATCATTAGAGTTCAAAGAAAGAAACAATAAGATAAAACCTGAATTGAATCTCTTCCTCTTCGGACGTCACCGCCTTCGTCTCCTCTTGTTGCTCTTCAATCATCCTCCTTGGATCTCTAAAAATATGTGTTTTTTGTGTTTTGTGCTGTGTATTAGCCTCCTCTTTGAGTTTTTGACGAACTAATTGTTGGACAATTATGACCCATAGTATCACTATTTGTACAGAACATGGTGTTGTTGTACAAATTAACTATGTGACAAAGAAAATTGCTCTTTTATCATTTGTAATTGGATTACCATGATATATAAATGATAAAAGTCCATATGATTAGTTCCAGATTGTAAGATATGAGACAGTATCAATCCATGATGGTTTAATCATTAAAACATCCCTAGTCGTAGTATTATCGAGATTGGACATCGATAATGTGGAATAGACTAGTATTGCACTTGTGCGTGTTATGGGAGCATAACGGCATAGTTCTCATATATTTGGGTATTTGATACTCATGCAAGTGTAATTGGAGGTTGTGTTTACCGATGGTACGGAAACAGCTTCGCTCTAGATAGACCCATCAGAATTCCATTGGTAGTATGACTATGTGTCTATGGAAGTCTGAATCAGGGTAGGTGTATTTGGTCTTAACCTGAGACTTGCACCGCTAATACTTGCGACAATCAATATACTTTAGTTTTGGTCGTCCAAGGCTTTAACAGGTTCTGTGTACGCCTCTTCTGGGTATATTGAGAATCATAGTGTATTGGGTGTGATGTCAAGATGGAAGTATGACTACATTCATATGGAGATGATGGTCACGTAGGATACGGAACTAGTACTTTTTAGTACTGCAGTCATCGGGATAATATGACTAGGTCATGATTATCCGATTATAGAGACTAGTTACCAGAGATCCGATATGTGCTTCGTACGGGGCAGACACAATTCCAGCCCCAGGCCTAGCATGTGACATCCGATACTGGATCGCAATACGCAATACTACGTATACTACGTCTGATATAGATTACATATTCCTTTAAGAATATTTCTGGAGAATTGGGTAGGCACGGTGCTTTGTTAGAAGACAACCATGTCTCGTAAATCGGTAAAAACGTAGTACGAGGTACGTGTGTGTTCGGATAGTCCGACGACCGGATTTACTGCCAACATATCTAGGGATTTCTTGGGTCGCTTCCCGAAGATTCACCGATGATGTATGACTCGAACATAATTAATCTAGTATTAATTATAAGAGATAGAAAATTAATCTAGGATTAATTACGGAGATATTTTATCTGGGATAAAATATTATTTAAAGAGAGAGAACGATTAATTTGGAATTAATCGATAAAATAATATATTCGATATATTAAACGAAATTAGATTTCGACGCGGAATTAAAATTAGATTTTAATTCGGGCGAACGAGTTAATTTAGAATTAATTCGCTAGCGACGTGAATAGTAATTTTGCTAGGCGTGATTATTTAATTAAATTTCATTTAATTACGTCGCATTTCGAATCAACTTTGAGTGATGTGATGCTTGTCATTTTTGGAATTAGCGAACCCGAGCCCATGAGTGTTTGCGGGCCCACTCGTATTTCGAATCAAGTGGGTCCCACAAGTCACATTACGCGTCACATCATTAGTCATTCTTGTGATAGAAGTCACATCAACTTTGAGTGATGTGATGCTTGTCATTTTTTGTGATTGATGGGGGTGGTTGAAGGCTTAAATGCCTTGTACCTTTTTTGGAAAATGGTAATTGTTATTTGATTTTTAAAATCAAAATTTTCACAACTCTTCTCTTCTCCTCTCTCCCCACTCGGCCTTGGAGCCATTTTTCTCTCTTTTAGTTCTCTTTGCCGAGAACAACAATGATGAACAAGGAAATTTTGTGGCAAAATTTCCAAAGCTAGCACTTAAAGGAGTCATTCAAAGGTGATAGGGAAACCCATTCATGAGAAGGGAATCCACACCCAAAGCTTGGAGCTTGAAGACAATACAAGGAGCACAAAAAGGGACCTTGGCTGAGAGCTTCCATGGAGGAGTAAAATTTTTGTGTTCTTCGCATCGCAAATCCGATCAAAGTGAGTATTTCCATAACTTTACTTTGTTGTATTCACATTTTTCATTCGCTTAATTGATCTTGGTTTGACCTAGAAAACTCAACACTAATGTATTTATAATGAAGCCTTGAGGTCATTAAACATCTAAAAAAACCCTAAAATCTTGTTTCTGGTGCGCGCGGTGCCTAGGCTTGGCGCCACGGCACCAAAGCCCTTGGATTTTGTATGGAACGCATAGATCGCTTTGAGTATATGTAAATTGATATATTATGGGTCTCATATTGCTTTCTAGATCAAAAGTTATAGCCTTTTTAAATTCAGTGTGCAGCTGATGTTGGTTTTTTCCTGTTCTTGAGTCTGATGCTTAAAATAGGTCCCGAAACACGTGTAATTGGTCCATTCTTCATTTTCTAATGCTTCCTACAAATAAGACATAAAATAAACTATAAATGACACTAAATGACTCGATCCATAACAAACTAATAGGCTAAGGATATCGGAATAAGTGGGTATAAACCGCACTTATCAAATACGATTTAGCCCGAACCGCGCTTCTTTCGCTGCGCCGCCCTGATTGATTAAAAACCCCAATAAAATGGTATCAGAGAGAGTATGATTCTGAACCCATGATATGATTAGCCCTTTTAAATTTGACATTTAATTAATCTTTACTTTTTACATACATGTATTTATTTAATTTGATTAAATAAAGTTAATTACATCTTTTAGAAAAATCTCCGTTAAATAAGGTTTGATGAAATTGTTTGATTGAGTATGCTTTAATGATGATAACTTAGAGTTATGCATGATCAATTTGATGAAAATTGAATTGGATTATTTTTCCCCAATTTTTTGGCTTGGCCGAAAGTTGATGATGCCCTAATGTCATGGTGATTTTTATTTTTTGATCATTGGATGGATTGAAAGACTTGGGATAAATTGATTTAGGATTTAATTGGATTAAAATCGAAATCGGATTTAAAATCCCTAAATTGCCGTGAGCTTCAAAGCATGAATTGGGATTGATTTTGCTTCAATTGTGTTGGACATGAATTGATAATTAGAAAGCATGATTAATTATGTAAATTGGTATTTTGGAAATGTTGATTTAAGTAATTAATTATGGCTTATACACTTTAGTTAATTGAATTGTGAAATTTGGAATTTTGTAATTTAATTAGTTGGGCTAAATTTGGAATTGGCTTATAATGTTGTATTTGGGCTTAATGGGCTTGGTTGGGCCAAGTTTGGTTTAGGATAATTGGTTGGATCCAATTAGGCCCAAAACCATATCCATAAAGTTCAAATATAATAAAATGGGCCTTTAAAATTTTAATTGGGCCTAATGGGCCTAAATTGATTTTTGGCAAAGGGTGATTCCTTATTGGGCTTTGGTTGCCAAAGTTCATGCCTTATAAATTAATTGAAAGCCCATTGGTCTTTAATTAAATTCACATTGGATGTTAATTGGGCTTTGAGACCCGTAAAGATTAGAGTTAGAATCTAAGTCGCAAAGGCTCATTAAAAAGTGTAATTATTTAATTTGGAATTAAATAAAGAATTAGTATTGAATACAAATTAAATTGGATTTAATGTTGTAGTTTGATATAATTCGAGAATTCGTACTTTTAGTGCTTATTCTTAAAACGAGTTGGACTCACGCAAATCAAATCGTTGTTTGAACATTGGATGGTCATTAATTTCAGATTAATTAATTGGATTAGATTGATTGATAACATGCTTTGTGTGAATACATGGATGTGATGTATGAATAATGTATATCAGATGGATATTAGATGGGTGAGGGTAATTTTGGAAATTGTTGTAATAAATTTAGAATTTATTAAATTGGACCTGCGTGTCCAGCCTATTACCTCTTGACTCTTTGTATTTCTCTTCTCACATATTCCCCTCAATGTAAATGAGGTTTCTTTAGAAGTGTTATGTAATTGGGTAGAAGTAAGATTTGTGCTAGCGGGAGAGAGGAAAGTGAGATATTTGTTTTAGGAACAAGTTGTTTTAAATATCCATCCGCATATCATTATTAATTTATTTATCGTGCCTTATTATGCTTTTAGAATGCATGTTTAAGGGTGTATGATGAGACCTAATTAAAGATAATTAATTGGTTGCCAATTACGCGAAAAACCCTCAACAAATAATTAATTGAATGATTACTTCTCAAAATCCAAGATTGGCACTGGTTTGTTGGCCAAAGTTAAGTCCTTTGTCCATCGCGGATGTGTTTGAATCATGAAGGCTTTGTTCCATATCGCATGTCTTGTCTAAGTTATGATTTGTTGGCCAAAGTCAAGATCACTTCTTGTCCATCGACATCGATTACGAAGCTTTCCAAGGTCAATGGGTCCCGCTTAACTGGAATCATTAAGTTTGTTATGCCAAAGCCAAGGCTTAATTGATTCAGAGGAAAAAGTTAGGGAATATATTGGATATATTGGCATATATTAGATATATGTTTCGGATTTGGATGTCCACCTACTGTATCTAGGAATTGGATGAGATCCAATTGATCTTAGAGATCTACATAGTTAAATATCATACAATTTATTGGCCAAAGTCAAGGTTGTGTGTTATTTAATGGGATCCTAGCCCACTAGGAAACTAGGTTTCCCGAGTACTCAACAGAGGGTTAGAGGCTCGCCGAAAAATAGTGGGAGGCAAGTATTAAATTTGCAATTTCGTTTAGATACTTGGCAATACGCGCTCATTTCATTTTTCGTCATTAATTAATATATATATTAGTTGGACTAATATTTAATCGTTGTTTTAAATTAAACAGTTGGACTGTATTCAAACTACTTCAATTTATAGTTGATTATATAATTGGATTATAGTAATCAATATATTTGAATTTAACCAATTAAATTATAGTTGATTATATAGTTAGACTATAGTAATCATTGTAATCAATAGTACCCGATATCGTTGATTGGATAGTTGGACTATAGCAATCAAGATAACTGAAAGATTAGCGTTTAAAACATAATCCTGGGAGAAAATGTCTTTAAGCGGCTTTAATTTTTAAATTAGGAATAAAACCTCAGGATAGTCCTGGGAACTGAGGAGTTACTTTATTTGATAGAGAAACATATCGGGTAGTAGAACATGATCTTTGGAAGATTCATGTGATGATAACTTTAGTGCTCAATCCTTTATATTTACCGCAATGACTCTTTAATTCCGTCGTCGGACTAAAGGATTAGATCCTTATAACATGATGTTGAAATTAAAGATCTTCATAGATCTTAGAAGTACAAATTGCATAAAAATCTCTTTAGCTCGTGAATGTCAGAGGGTACATCTGTTGAGCACTAGGTGTCGCAGATGATTGCTGACATCGATCAGCTAGGTTAGTTGGGCATTACCTGCGTGGCTGAGACTGCCAAATATTTGATCTTATAGTCTCTACCTGAAAGCTGGGGCAGATTCATTGTGAATCAAGAGTAAACTCTTAGAGAGTTGATGGCTATGCTCTAGGAAGCAAAGCCAGAGCTTCTAAAAGGGGCAAAGGAAAAATCATCACAGTCTTCTAGGAAGACAAATGACATATCCCAAGATGTGTGCCTAAACTGTGGCAAAGGGGGTTACTGAAGCGTGATTGCCGTATGGAAAAGGCAGACATGAAGGAAGTGAAGACGGGGTACGGCTCCGACTTCAAGTATGTTTTTCATAAACATGTTCACTATTAGTTTCAAAATTGGATTTTGATACTAAATATTGTACATAAATATATGTACTGATGTGCGGAATCTGCTGATTAGCACGAGACTGACTTCAGTTGAGATTGATCTGCGAATCGAAAATGGGACGAGAGTCACTGTTTTAACCGTAGAAACCTAAGTTTAGGAACTACCCTTTGGGTGTGTACTTAAATTAGGAAACTGTTATAATGTACCTAGTTTGACTAGAAACTTTATCTCTATATCAGAGTATAACTCGATGCAATTATACCTTTATATTCTAGAACACTAAAGTATTTTATTTTATAAAGATGATATTGAGATAAGCACATTAGATGTGAATAACAGTATTTATATTTTGAATATAAATGAATCTCAAACGTATAACATGACAAACAAATAGCTCAAACTGAATTAATCAGATGAGACTTTTTTGTGGCATTGTTGTCTGGGACACATTAAACAAGACTCGTATATCCACACTTTTGAAGAGTGGATACTAGGACGAATTTGATCCTATTCAAATGATGTCTATGAATCTAGTTTATTGGGCAAAGTGCCTAAAACAAATTTTTACTTGGTAAAAGTGCAAGTGCCACGGATCTGTTAGCCCTCGTTCATAGTGACGTAAGTGGGCCCATATCTAGCTAGGCTAGAGGTGGATATGAACACTTCGTAACCTTTACGGATGTGACATCGCGTTATGGTTATGTGTTTCTTGTGAAACATAAATCGAAAACTTTTGATAAATTCAAAGAGTTTCGACACGAAGTAGACAGACAGATCGGCTAAAGTATTAAACTGTCATGGTTAGACCATGATGAAAATACTTAAGCAATAAGTTTCTCAATTACCTGAAAGAGTATAGTATTCTTTCACAGTGGACTCCTCTCGGAACACCTCAATTTGATGGTGTGTCCGAACAGAGAAACCGAACCTTGTTGGACATAGTAAGTTAATTATGAGTCGCTCTGAGCTACCATTTTCCTTCTACTGATATGCATTAAACAATGCAATACTTATTTTGAATAAGGTTCCATGAAAATCTGTTTGACAGACTTCATATTAGATATGGACAGGAAAGAAACCAGGTTTTCTCATTCCTGAAGATTTGGGAATGCTAGGCATATGTTTGAATGATACCAAACCAAAACCCAAATCGGATAAGTGCCTAATTTGTAGGTTATCCTAGGGAAACTAAAGTATAGTACTTATACAACTCACTAGAGAACAATGTAATTGTTGCTCGCCATGCGGTTTTCCTAAAAGGAATACCTATATACAGTGGTAAGTGGGAGGAAAGTAAAACTCGATGAAAATCAGAGTAATACTATTCCAGGCACCGATTCTTTAATGGAACACAAACAGTTCATCAGGGATGAAACTGTACCACAATCTTCGAATACATAAGAACCGCGTATGTCGGAGAGAGTCAGAAAACAACCTGGAAGTTATGGGTTTCTGATCTCACCTCATAAAGATGTCAATCTTATTGAGGAAGGAAAACCGACTACGTATAAGGAAGTGATACGAGGTATCGACTCCCTATTATGGCAAAGTTCCATGATGTACGAAATGGATTCCATGTATACCAACCAAGTTTGGACACTGGTTGATGTACCGGAAGGCATTGTGCCTATTGATACTATATAAGTCTTCAAGTAAGACAAACATGGAAGGCAACATACCAACGTACAAAGTTAGGCTTGTAGTGAAAAAGTATCGTTATCAACATTGTGTCGATTACAACAAAACCTTTTACTCGTTGCCATGGTTAAATCTATTTGGATAATGCTTGCTAATGCTGCATGTTTCATTTATGAAATATGGCAGCTGAACGTCAAAATTGTTTTCCTTAAATGGAAACCTTTTGGAGGATGTTTACAACATCCTGATGGTTTTGTCGTACCAAAATAAGCAAACAAGGTTTGCAGGTAAGCAAGCATTGCGTTCTTGGAACTATATCGTTTTGATGTAATCATAATGGTGTATGATTTAATTCAAAACGAATATGATTCTTGTGTATATAAGGAGGTTAGTGGGAGCGCATTGACAATGATTGTCCTACATAATGATGATATATCATTTCTTGGAAATGATATTCCCATAATACAATCGGTGAAAGCTTGGCTTTCATGAAAATTCTTCGTAGAATACTTGGGAGAGACAACCTTTATTCTAGGAATAAGGATCTACTAGGATAGATCTAAAAGTTGTTGGCACTCTCCGAGTACTCGTACATTGAAATAAATGTACGCGACCTGGTGTCTCATAGGCTTTGAGCATAAGGAGTCACAATCAGGCCAATCCAAGTGATAGTCACTGGATTGATGTTAAGAACATCTTTAAGTATCTTAGATGAACTAAGGATGTCTTCTTAAATATGGAGAAGGAGAACTTGAAGTGACTGGGTTCACTACTGCAAGTTTCCAAACCGATAAAGAACGACTATAAGTCGTAATAACGGTACTATATAGTTTGAATAAAGGAACAGTGAGCTGGAAATCTTCCAAGCAAGATACTATTACCGAATAAACAACAAAAGCGGAATATTACTGCAGCTGAGGCAGCAATAGAAGCCACTTTGGATCTAAATAATCCTAATTAGATTAGGAGTAGTTCTGTTAGCAGCTGAGCTAGTCTACAGCACAGGCTAAAGAATTAATGGTCTCATCAACGATCTAAGTATATACTTCAACTGTTCATCTGATTCGGTCGGATCATACATCGTGGCGATGTGATGATAGAATAAATCGCATCAGATGATAACTTTGCAAATCCGCTGACGAAAGCAGTTTCTCAGCAGAAGTTTGAGCGAACCGTATATAGTTCAAGTGTAGGACACTTGAGTGATTGGCTATAGGCCAAGTGGGAGATTGTTGGACAATTATGACCCATAGCATCACTATTTGTACAGATCATGGTGTTGTTGTACAAATTAACTATGTGACAAAGGAAATTGCTCTTTTATCATTTGTATTAGATTACCAAGATATATAAATAATAAAAGGTCCTTATGATTAGTTCCGGATTGAGATGATATGAGACAGTATCAATCCATGAAGGTTTAATAATTAAATATCCCTAGTCGTAGTATTATCGAGATTGGACATCGATAATGCGGAATAGACTAGTATTACACTTGTGCGCGTTGTGGGAGCATAACGGCATAGTCCTTATGATTAGTTCTGGATTGAGATGATATGAGACAGTATCAATCCACGAAGGTTTAATCATTAAATATCCCTAGTCGTATTATTATCGAGATTGGACATCGATAATGCGGAATAGACTAGTATTACACTTGTGCGCGTTATGGGAGCATAACGGCATAGTTCTCATATATTTGGGTATTGGATACTCATGCAAGTGTAATAGGAGGTTGTGTTTACCGATGGTACGGAAACAGCTTCGCTCTGGATAGACCCCTCGAAATTCCATTGGTAGTATGACTATGTGTCTATGGAAGTCCGAATCAGGGTAGGTGTATTTGGTCTTAACCTGAGACTTGCACCGCTAATACTTGCGACAATCAATATACTTTGGTTTTGGTCGTCCAGGGCTTTAACAGGTTCTGTGTACGCCTCTTCTGGGTATATTGAGAATCGTAGTGTATTGGGTGTAATGTCAAGATGGAAGTATCACTTCAGTCATATGGAGATGATGGTCACGTAGGATACGGAACTAGTACTCTTTAGTACTACAGCCATCGGGATAATATGACTAGGTCATGATTATCCGATTATAGAGACTAGTTACCAGAGATCTGATATGTGCTTCGTACGGGGCAGACACAATTCCAGCCCCAGGCCTAGCATGTGACATCCGATATTGGATCGTAACACGCAATACTACGTATACTACGCCTAATATAGATTACATATTCCTTTAAGAATATTTCTGGAGAATTAGGTAGGCACGGTGCTTTCCTAGAAGCCAACCATGTCTCGTAAATCGGTAAAAATATAGTACGAGGTACGTACGTGTTCAGATAGTCTGACGACCAGATTTACTACCAACATATCCAGGGATTTCTTCGGTCGCTTCCCAAAGATTCACCGATGACGTATGACTCGGACATAATTAATCTGGGATTAATTATAAGAGAGAGAAAATTAATAAAGGATTAATTATGGAGATATTTTATCTTGGATAAAATATTATTTAAAGAGATAGAACGATTAATTTGGAATTAATCCATAAAATAATATATTCGATTTATTAAACGAAATTAGATTTCGATGCGGAATTAAAATTAGATTTTAATTCAGGTGAATAAGTTAATTTAGAATTAATTCGCTAGCGACGTGAATAGTAATTTTGCTAGGCATAATTATTTAATTAAATTTGATTTAATTACGTTGCAACGGAAAATTCGTTAATTCGGAATTAGCGAACCCGAGCCCGGGAGTGTTTGCGGGCCCACTCGCATTTCGAATCAAGTGGGTCCCATAAGTCACATCACGTGTCACATCATTAGTCATTCTTGTGATAGAAGTCACATCAACTTTGAGTGATGTGATGCTTGTCATTTTTTTGTGATTGATGGGGTGGTTGAAGGCTTAAATGCCTTGTACCTTTTTTGGAAAATAGTAATTGTTATTTGATTTTTGAAATCAAAATTTTCACAACTCTTCTCTTCTCCTCTCTCTCCACTCGGCCTTGGAGCCATTTTTCTCTCTTTTGGTTCTCTTTGCCGAGAACAACAATGATGAACAAGGAAATTTTGTGGCAAAATTTCCAAAGCTAGCACTTAAAGGAGTCATTCAAAGGTGATAGGGAAACCCATTCATGAGCATGAAATCCACACCCAAAGCTTGGAGCTTGAAGACAATACAAGGAGCACAAAAGGGACCTTGGCCGAGAGCTTCCATGGAGGAGGAAAATTTTGTGTTCTTCGCATCGCAAATCCGATCAAAGTGAGTATTTTCGCAACTTTACTTTGTTGTATTCGCACTTTTCATTCGCTTAATTGATCTTGGTTTGACCTAGAAAACTCAACACTAATGTATTTATAATGAAGCCTTGGGGTCATTAAACATCTAAAAAAACCCTAAAATCTTGTTTCTGGTGCGCGCGGCGCCTAGGCTTGGCGTCGCGGCACCAAAGCCACTGGATTTTGTATGGAACGCATAGATCGCTTTGAGTAGATGAAAATTGATATATTATGGGTCTCATAACTCTTTCTAGATAAAAAATTATAGCCTTTTTAATTTCAATATGCAGTTGATGCTGGTTTTTACCTGTTCTTGAGTCTGATGCTTCCAATAGGTCCTGAAACACGTGTAATTGGTCCATTATTCATGTTCTAATGCTTCCTACAAATAAGACATAAAATAAACTATAAATGACACTAAACGACTCGATCCATAACAAACTTATAGGCTAAGGATGTCGAAATAAGTGGGTATAAACCGCACTTATCAAATACGATTTAGCCCGAACCGCGCTTCTTTCGCTGCGCCGCCCTGATTGATTAAAAACCCCAATAAAATGGTATCAGAGAGAGTATGATTCTGAACCCATGATATGATTAGCCATTTTAAATTTGACATTTAATTAATCTTTACTTTTTACATACATGTATTTATTTAATTTGATTAAATAAAGTTAATTACATCTTTTAGAAAAATCTCCGTTAAATAAGGTTTTATAAATTGACTAGTATTAGGAATACTTATTTCTTCGTCCGCCTTGTCAATACGATGTGAATGTTTTCATGAAGCTATAGCTGTATCGTGCCAAAAATATGCAGTTATAGTTGAACGTAGTTCATTTGCGCTAGTAGAACTTATATGATAAGAGATAAATTCAAGTAAAAGTGGAAATCCTGAACGTGCCAAAGCTGCCATGACTATATCAGTAGCTTGAGTTTGTCATTGGCAAGTGAAGCCTTGATATGCCTCTTGTGAACGTGTCGAAGCTGTCACAACGAGAAATGGTCAGGACAAAATCAGGAGTCACAGCGAGTGTGATTGACAATGAATTGTCTACCCGTGAATATACGTAGGCGAGAACGTACCAAAGTTGTGAGTCGAAATATATTCATGGGGTCCACTTCCCATTATGGAATTCGATTTAATTATTGAATTATCATTTTCCGTTGGGGATTACGGTATTACGTAAAGTAATGGGAGGCACTTCTAGGTTAATAATTTATAACTAAGGCAGTGTGTAATATTATGAAAATTATCGCTTAAGTTTTTTTCCTTATTCTATTATTTAGATAGAATTAAACTTTTTATCCACTGCATGCATATTTAATATATGTTTTCTGACTTCACTTATGATTGCAGCATTCTAGAATAGGTTCTAGATTAGAATAGATTATGATATAATCATTATAGAGAGAATAGTTTCTTATGCAGTAAAGATTGACATGAATTGGTTCATGTCTCGAGATTCTTCACTGGCATTAAGAAAACCCCATTAGGTATTTGTTTATTTGATAATGCCGTTTCTTGGCTTTAGTGACAAATGTTATAAATAGTTGAATGTAAATGTAAAGTTAAAGAAATGAGATGTGTATAGTTGTGTGTAGAAAATATCAATTTTCACAACACGACAACTGTAGGTATTGGATATCAGATCTCTTGTCTAGTTATTTAAAATATTATTTAATAATTGTTTTGATATTTGATATCAGAACTTGTAACTATTTGATAGTTACTTGTTCTTTATAAACAATTATTACATATTTTTAAAATGACTAGTAGTGTCATTGACAAATAGATAAACATTAAGAAAATATTCGGTTAAGTAAATAACTTAGAACAAATATTTATGAGATTTTATCACTTAAGTTTTAGATGTTTATTCCATATGATAAAGGATGATCTTATACGAGATCACACCACATATCCTTATCCATTTAATGAATATTGTATTCGGGAAGGTGATTAAATCTCATTTAACCAATGATTGTCATTGGACCATAAAATTTATTAAACTGATACATTTGATTGTATATACTTTAACGAGTTGTAAATTACTTAAGGTAGTTTTCTTTACTTCGTAATTAGCCAATGAATCGTCATGACTTAGTTACGTATTTCTGATGAAACATTGATAGAATATTTTGACTAGTTCAAAGATATTCGATCTGATGTTTTGAAAATTGTATCTTTGAAATTCATCATGAGTCTTTGAATTGTTCAAAGATGTTTGATATGATCAAACATATGAATTTATGGTAATTAGTTCTAAGGTTATTGAATGAATATGATTCTTACTCAATATGATTCTTCTACGATTCCATCGTAATGGAATTGGTTAGTGGTAGAAATCGAATCTTATACGATTTGATTCGCTTGATATTGAATGTTACCGAATTAGTTTCAATACTATTGGGGTTATGCTCCAGAAATACTTGTTCATCCATTTAATTAAGGTTCCTGTAGGCATTGCATTTTAGCATGTGAAACCCGATGATGAGTCTCAGTTGGAGGCACTACCTTTTTAGCTAAGAATATTGCGGGAACGGAGGTCGGAAGGGGAGATCCGAAATAAGTACGTCATCAAGTCCATTTCACAAGCTCACTGTCTTCGTTAGTGCTGCGTTCGTTACTTTGTTCGAACGTCAGGCAGATTGCGGACGTTCGTGTGGCGTTCGAATTGGCGTTCGAACGGCGTCGGTGTTTCTGGTTTTGCTGCTACCTCGCACCCCAGCCCAATTAGCCCCCCAAAGCCATTTAAAACACATCCCAATTTAATTAAATTAACATTAAATATTAAATAAAATATTTAAACCATTTGCCAATTAAAAAAACACAAAAATAATCATACCTAATGAAGATAAATCACATATATTAACTTCCTAACTAAACAAATCACATACTAAATTAAAAAGAAGATATGCCTAATTAAAATCAATCATAACCAATTAAAAACAATCAAATATTGACTTCCTAATCTAATAAGACATCTACCAATTTAAAATAGTTGACTTCCTAATTTAAAATATTTTTGTCCCCCATCAATCTTGTGTTTATACCATTCTTAGGACTCCTAATTTGGAAACTAGATCTTTCCTTGTGAGACAAGGGCAAACCCTAGCTCTCTTCTATATAAACATGCATTAACCTAGCCACATCATCTCTCCACTCTCTCTAATACACGCCCAAGACATCAAGACATTCTCCATATCACATGTGAAATACAAGCCACAAACCCTAGAGATACCAACCTCACGGCCAAGAACTAGAAGCAAAGACAAAGCTTTTCTCTTCATCTATTCTCCTTTGGCCATGAAAAACCACATCCACCCATCCCCCCTCCATTGCCGAATTGCGACAGCCCCTTACCACCACCAACACATCCCCTAATCACCACCAAAATAACATCCAAAACAGCAGCCATATTCACTTAGAAAACAACCAAAACAGAAGCCACATTCACGCCTACACAGCAGTCCCTTTTACCATAAACAGCAGCCCCCTTCCCACCAAAACTGACCAAAACCAGTCCCTAAATCATGCCCAAACAGCAGTAATTTAACCCTAAAACAGCAGCAAAAATACACTTAAAACATTGCCTAAAAATCTTAAAAACAGTAACATAAAGAGACTGCATTCATAATCCTTAAAATAATCACACACAACTGCACTAAGAACCCACACAAACTTGGAACAGTTTCATTGAAACGTCAAAACAGGTGGCCTGAGCAGTGAGCAGCAAAACAGAGGCCGAACAGGAGCAGAACGGAGTTCGAACCGCAAGCAAAACAGCAAAGCAGTGAGCTAGGACGCTAAACCAGTGAACCGGAGAAGTTGATGAGCTATACCCTTCCGACGTCCGTGAAACGCAAGCCTGAAAGTTGGCAAAAAGGTTAGACCTGAGGGTATCTTTCACACTCATTTTTTTGTATTATTTATTAAATATTACTTGCATGATATCATGTTGAAATGCATGTTGTGGCCCTTGAGTAGATAAATATGCATGAATTATGAGATGTAGTATGTTGTGGCTGTGGAATAAAATGAGGACGTTGTCAACTCTCGCGGTTATATCGGATGGAAACTCGGACATAAATTTCATAGCCGATTCCAAATGGACGGTAATATGATCTGTACTCGGGACACAACTCCACGTACCGCTTGAGTAAACGGCACCTCTTTTGTTTTGTGTGCTTTTGTTTATTTTTCGTCACTGAATTCTGTATGTTGTTTATTTATGCATGATTCAATCGAGCGCATGGGCTTAGTAAGTGAAAAAGATCCCCTTGGGGAGGGGTTAAAGCCCTTTACCACGATGCTTTGCCGCGCCGGTTGATGTGTGTTCGGTTGGATGCAAGATACGTTCAATCGGGCATACTTAGTTGATATTATTGTCTTTATCTTTTTATGCATAGTTCAATCAAGCGCATGGGCTTAGTAAGTGAATGAAAGATCCCTTAGGGGGAGGGTTTAAAACCCTTTACCACGACGCTTTTGCCGCGCCGGTTGATGTGTGTTCGGATTGGATGTAAGATGTGTTCAATCGGGCATACTTGGTTTTGATATGATTGGCTCTATTTTGTATGTATGATGCGATCGAGCGCATGGCTTAGTGAGTTAGTCCAAAGGTCCTCTATTTGAGAGACGAAGAGCCTAAACGGCCACCTTTGTGACACTACTTCGCCGCACTGGACGAAGTGTGTTTGGGTGAATGTACATTCAATTGGCATACGAAGTCCCACACTTTTATTGTCTTTATTTCATGTGTGTATGTGACGCACATGGGCATAGTATGTTGGTCTAAAGGTCCTCTCTTTGAGAGACCAAGAGCCCCAAAAGGCCACCTTTACGGCAGTACTTTGCCGCGTGTGTTTATGTATTGCGTCCAATTTCATGCATCAGGTCTGTTCCCGTTCGAACGCGTTTACGAACGCAACTCGAACGCGCATGCATTTTGCCTCATCATGCATCAGGTCTCATTTCCGTTCGAATGCGTTCACGAACGCCATACGAACGTGAGCATTCTATTTCATTTCCATTCGAACGCGTTAACAAACGCCATACTAACGTGAGCATTTGTTTCATTTCCGTTCGAACGCGTTATCAAACGCCATACGAACGCGAACCTTCTGTTTACCGTTCGAACGCGTTTACGAACGCTACACGAACGCGAACACACTGAACTGAGACATATTCATCACATGCCATGTATATGTTTTTAGGTGATTTTTTTATGGAACCACACATAGTCATTCTTATCTTTGTGCACATAATAATGAAAAGCATGTTTATTCCATTAGTTGCGTCATGTGCCTTAGTCTTGATTTAACGCATTACGATTCATATACCTATGCCATGATGACTTGGAGTATTATTTCTTTGATATATCGGATGGAAACCCAGACATAAATTCCGTAGCCGATTCCGAATGGACGGTAATGTGGTCTGTACTTGGGATACAATTCCACGTATCACTTGGAAAAGTGCTCACATGTATGCTTGTGCGGTTATTATGTATGCTTGTGTTTTTCATGAATATGATATGCTGAATGAAGTTGTATGTTCGTTGTTACTTTGAGGTATTTTCAGGCATGTGTTCTTAGATATGAGATATGTGAAATGTATGTATAAGTTTTATTTTGTACCCGTGAATTTAGAAGCATGATACTCTTGGAAATAAGTGCTACTTAAGCCTGATTAAATTATTATATAAATCTTGTCATTACAAGTGGCATAAGTAAGGGACCATTCCGAACCCAATGGTTTGAGGTTTTCCCTTGCGAGGGGTGAGTGCGGCCTTAAATCTCATTTTCCCGGTTCATACCGGGTGGCGACTCCATTATTCTCCGGTTTAGTCCCCCGTGGCTACTCCGTAGTCCCGAACGGGCCGCGAGCCCGGGACAGCATGCGTCGCCCAGTTCCTGTGTTCCCACAGTCTGGCGACTCCACTGGGGATAAAGAATCGGCCCCGAAATATTGTCTTGTGATGTTTGGATTTATGTTTCAATTGACCGTGTCTATAGTGGATAAAGTGAGGGTTTAATCAAAGGCATTTTGAGGTTAGGTAATGGTTTGGTGTCTTCCTTCATTCACTACCTTTCTAGAAGGAAAAGTTGTGAAGGCACCTAGATAGCCATCTACTCGTAGCTATTGTGATGGACTAATTTGGAGGACTCGTTGTTTATTCCTGACACCAAGCGATAAGAGCCTAAGAGGCTTGGGTATTTAAGTGAGCCTCGCTCCACCTTCCCTCTGGGAATCTACAACGGGAAATCCATTTGACAGTCCGTTACACACCGTAGCTCATTGGCACGTACCTTAGTGTATAAAAAAGGGTGCGCTCACTTGGTTACTCGAACCCTTGAGTGGGGGGAGACCTAGTTGTGGGCCATCCTTCGCCGGTGAGAGCCTTTGTCTATACTCTTTAAACCCACCCATAGACGGGTGGCTAAAGTAACAATTATTTCCTTGAATATGTGCTTGTGGACCATCCTCATTTGGATGCAGTTGGACTATTGTCAGAAATGCTGGCTTGCTGGGCAATTTAAACTGGGGCAAGTTCGCACCTTATGACTATTAGGCCAAAAGCTTCTGAAATGTTGATAGGCCATTATGTAGAAATTATTATGTCATGTTTGCATCATCTTTCTTCTATGCTTGTGTTTGGGAACATCGTCGTTTGAATCCATTTGGACCATTTGTCATGGGATATGGGCTTGTTGGGCCATTTAAATTGAGACAAGAACGTATTTCATGACTATTGGGCCAAAGGCTTCTAAGTGATTGATGGGCCACTTGTGATTGTGTTCGGAATGTTACCATTGGGTTTAGTCGGGCACTTTGTCATGAGATGTGAACTCATGGGCCATTTAAACTGGGATGGGTTCACTCCTATGACAATTAGCCCGAAAGATTCTAAAATGATAACGGGTCGATTTGTTTGAGAATTTTAGTTGATTAGTATGTTTTGTAGTTACATGCATCTCATGCACCTCATACATACATATATCATGTTAACACCATCTATGTCTCAAAAAAACATCATAGATATCGTTTGGGTTAGAGAAGGGACAAGACTTACTAAAAGAACAAGTATGAGTGAATCCGATAATGAGGTGTCCCGTATGGATCAGTTAGAGAACGGTCTCACCAAGATCACTGAACAGTTGCAAGCTTTGACTACTGCTATGACAAATATGGTTGTGCCCTGTGCCGGGGGAAATTCTGAGAATGTGAGGCGTGATGAGCCTTCGAATGGGTTGGGGGATGATGTCTCCACTTTTGATGATGACATGGCAGAATATGCAACAGTCAGAGTGATTGGGTCTCAGGCAGAATTTCAGAAGCTTCGGGATCAGGTTGAAACAGTTACCCGCAAAATGAGGGGTAGAATGAGGATTTGCTAGATTATGAGGCAATGACCTTCGGAGAACAGCTGCCAGCTCAGTTTAAAATGCCCGACATGGCCAAGTTTAATGGGAATGGAGACCCGAGAGTCCATCTGCAGCAATATGTCTCAGTCATGAGTTCAGTGGGCCTATCACAGCGCCAAGTCCAAAAGATGTTTGGGATGTCACTCGAGGGAGCACCTGTGGTTTGGTATCATAGCCTTGAGAAGAAGGTTAAGGAAGATTATAAGGAACTAGCTGATGCTTTTCTGAAGCAGTATGTTACAGACTTAGAAATTGACTTGTCATTCCGTGATTTGGAGAACACTAAGCAGAAGCCGGAAGAAAGCTTCAAGGAGTATGTAGACCGCTGGAGAAGCCAGCTTCTGAAAATGCAGACTCGGCCCTCTGAGAAGGACCAGATTAAAGTGATCGTCAAGGGCACTAAGCCATCGATCTACAGCAAGTTGAGGAGGATGACCTCCATGATTGTTGATTTTCGACAGTTGAGGGAAACTGTCATGGATATTGAGGAAGAAGAGGCTGAAAACAGAAAGTTTTATGGCCAGAATAGAAGAACTTTTGGGGGGCCTTCCGAGACCAAGCCCGCTACCGCCGAGGTCGCTATCATCAAGAACCGGCATTTCTCTAACCTGGGGAAGCCGTTATCGAAGGTGCTTGAGAAGTTGAAGGGACAAGGACTCCTAAAACCCTTAGAGCCTAAACCACTTCCAGATCCTATACCACCCAACCTAACCTAAGCTTGTATTGTCACTTCCATCAGAGGAGAGGCCACGAAACTGACAGCTGCACCCGCCTTAGGCATGAAATCCAAAACCTCATCGATGCTCACAAAATACCTGACCCAGGAAGAGAACAACCCAACGCACACAGCAATCCCCTACCCAACTACATGATCAACTCTGGCCTACCCGAAACCCTTGTCCTCCAAACTCTCGACCACTCAGCTTCATTCATAGGAATAGGGGATGACAACGGTGGAGAACCATAGGCCAAGAAAGAAGGCAATATTGCGAATGATGAAATCATCCCTCATAGTCTATTTGATCATGCATTTTTAATATAGACATTTACTTAGTCTACATGTTCGAATCATTTTTAAATGATAATAAAGACATTATTTCGCTGAATCTCTTCTGCAATATGAGTATATTTGAGAAAAACATTCAACCTTGGCACTATGAAATTTAGTGATGTTTAGAACACGGGGAATCTTCGGGAGCAACAACAGTACAGTCAGTTTCCGAAATGAATCAGTATCAGTTTGGGGATGAATCCCAGGGCTGAGGCCCACATCAGCATCAGTTTAGTAGCTGAGGCCCACATCAGTTACAGTTTGGGGATGAGTCCCAGGGCCGAGGCCCGTATCAGTATCAGTCTTGGGGCAAGGCCCATAGCAATATCAGTCTAGGGGCGAGGCCCATATCAGTATCAGTCTGGGGGCGAGGCCCATATCAATATCAGTCTGGGGGCGAGGCCCATATCAGTATCAGTCTGAGGGCGAGGCCCATATCAGTATCAGTTGGGGGCGAGGCCCACATCAGTATCAGTCTTGGGGCGAGGCCCATATCAGTATCAGTTTTGGGGCGAGGCCCATGTCAGTCTCTGTCTGGGGGTGAGGCCCATGTCAGCATCAGTTCTGCAGGGTATGGCGTTCTGGGGGGCGAGGCCCACATCAGTTCAGTATCAGTTCTGCCGGGTATGGCATTCTGGGGGGCGAGGACCACATTGGTTCAGTATTAGTTCTGCCGGTATAGTACTCTGGTGGCGGGGCCCACATCATTATCAGTAACGGTTCGGAAATGGACCATTATCACATCTCGCCGAAAATGGCACTCCGAAAATGGAGCACGGTTCGAAATGGACCATCATCTCATCTCTCCGAAAAGGGCACTCCGAAAATGAGCACGGTTCGAAATGGACTACTTTCACATCTCGCCGAAAGTGGCACTCCAAAATGGAGCACGGTTCGGAAATGGACCAAGGAAGGCCTAACCCATCGGAATATAATACATATACATGCATACATGCATATATATCACATACATGCAATGTTTGTTTTGTGTTCGCAGGTTTATAGCAGCAAAGACCATCTCCTCAAGTAACGGTTCAAAAAGGAGCCACAATCTCGCACAGCACAGTTCGGAAATGGACCGCTACCACAACAGATGCCGAAAATGGCGCCCCAAAATGGAGCACACATAGCAGACGCCGAAAATGGCACTCCAAAATGGAGCATTCACAACCGATGCCGAAAATGGCACTCCAAAATGGAGCATTCAGAACCGATGCCGAAAATGGCACTCCAAAATGGAGCACTCACAACAGACGCCGGAAATGGCACTCCAAAATGGAGCACTCACAACAGATGCCGAAAATGGCGCTCCAAAATGGAACACACACAGCAAATGCCGGAAATGGCGCTCCAAAATGGAGCACACACACAAAAGATGCCGAAAATGGCGCTCTAAAAATGGAGCACGGTTCGGGAATGAGCCAGGGGTCGCAGCACCTTATCACCAAATCAACTCAACTCAACACATGGTAAGCCAAGTGACAGCTGGCGAGCCAGGTAAGTAGAAATGCATTGCATAACTTTGATAGGATTGTTCAAAGTCACACACTGCACAAGTCCCATCAAAGTGGGGGCGACTGTAGGCATTGCATTTTAGCATGTGAAACCCGATGATGAGTCTCAGTTGGAGGCACTACCTTTTTAGCTAAGAATATTGCGGGAACGGAGGTCGGAAGGGGAGATCCGAAATAAGTACGTCATCAAGTCCATTTCACAAGCTCACTGTCTTCGTTAGTGCTGCGTTCGTTACTTCGTTCGAACGTCAGGCAGATTGCGGACGTTCGTGTGGCGTTCGAATTGGCGTTCAAACGGCGTCGGTGTTTCTGGTTTTGCTGCTACCTCGCACCCCAGCCCAATTAGCCCCCCAAAGCCCATAAAACACATCCCAATTTAATTAAATTAAATATTAAATATTAAATAAAATATTTAAACCATTTGCCAATTAAATAAAACACAAAATATAATCATACCTAATGAAGATAAATCAAATATATTAACTTCCTAACTAAACAAATCACATACTAAATTAAAAAGAAGATATGCCTAATTAAAAACAATCCTAACCAATTAAAACCAATCAAATATTTGACTTCCTAATCTAATAAGACATCTACCAATTTAAAATAGTTGACTTCCTAATTTAAAATATTTCGTCCCCCATCAATCTTGTGTATACCATTCTTAGGACTCCTAATTTGGAAACTAGATCTCTTCCTTGTGAGACAAGGGCAAACCCTAGCTCTCTTCTATATAAAAATGCATTAACCTAGCCACACCATCTCTCCACTCTCTCTAATACACGCCCAAGACATCAAGACACTCTCCATATCACACGTGAACTACAAGCCAAAACCCTAGGAGATACCAACCACACGGCCAAGAACTAGAAGCAAAGACAAAGCTTTTCTCTTCATCTATTCTCCTTTGGCCGTGAAGACCACATCCACCATCCCCCCTCCATTGCCGAATTGCGACAGCCCCTTACCACACAACACAGCCCTTAATCACCACCAAAATAACATCCAAAACAGCAGCCATATTCACGTAGAAAACAACCAAAACAGAAGCCACATTCACCCCTACACAGCAGTCCATTTTACCATAAAACAGCAGCCCCCCTTCCCACCACAACTGACCCAAACCAGTCCCTAAATCACGCCCAAACAGCAGTAATTTAACCCCTAAAACAGCAGCAAAAATACACTTAAAACATTGCCTAAAAATCTTAAAAACAGTAACATAAAGAGACTGCATTCATAATCCTTAAAATAATCACACACAACTGCACTAAGAACCCACACAAACTTGGAACAGTTCATTGAAACGTCAAAACAGGTGGCCTGAGCAGTGAGCAGCAAAACAGAGGCCGAACAGGAGCAGAACGGAGTTCGAACCGCAAGCAAAACAGCAAAGCAGTGAGCAAGGACGTTAAACCAGTGAACCGGAGAAGTTGAGGAGTTGTACCCTTCCGACGTCCGTGAAACGCAAGCCTGAAAGTTGGCAAAAAGGTTAGACCTGAGGGTATCTTTCACACTCGTTTTTTTTGTATTATTTATTAAATATTACTTGCATGATTATCATGTTGAAATGCATGTTGTGGCCCTTGAGTAGATAAATATGCATGAATTATGAGATGTAGTATGTTGTGGCTGTGGAATAAAATGAGAGACGTGTCAACTCTCGCGGTATATCGGATGGAAACCCGGACATAAATTTCATAGCCGATTCCGAATGGACGGTAATATGATCTGTATCGGGACACAACTCCACGTACCGCTTGAGTAAACGGCACCCTCTTTTGTTTTGTGTTGTTTGTTTATTTTTGTCACTTGAATTCTGTATGTTGTTTATTTATGCATGATTCAATCGAGCGCATGGGCTTAGTAAGTGGAATGAAAGATCCCCTATGGGGAGGGGTTAAAGCCCTTTACCACGATGTTTTGCCGCGCCGGTTGATGTGTGTTCGGTTGGATGCAAGATACGTTCAATCGGGCATACTTAGTTTGATATTATTGTCTTTATCTTTTTATGCATGGTTCAATCAAGTGCATGGGCTTAGTAAGTGGAATGAAAGATCCCTTATGGGGAGGGGTTAAAACCCTTTACCACGACGTTTGCCGCGCCGGTTGATGTGTGTTCGGATTGGATGTAAGATGTGTTCAATCGGGCATACTTGGTTTTGATATGATTAGCTATTTTTGTATGTATGATGCGATCGAGCGCATGGGCTTAGTGAGTTAGTCCAAAGGTCCTCTATTTGAGAGACGAAGAGCCTAAACGGCCACCTTTGTGACACTACTTCACCGCGCTGGACGAAGTGTTTGGGTTGAATGTACGTTCAATTGGGCATACGAAGTCCCACACTTTTTATTGTCTTTATTTCATGTGTTGTGATGTGACGCGCATGGGCTTAGTATGTTGGTCTAAAGGTCCTCTCTTTGAGAGACCAAGAGCCCCAAAAGGCCACCTTTACGGCAGTACTTCGCCGCGCCCCTTTATTTTGTTTTTTATGTATTGCGTCCCATTTCATGCATCAGGTCTATTCTCGTTCGAACGCGTTTACGAACGCAACTCGAACGCGCATGCATTTTGCCTCATCATGCATCAGGTCTCATTTCCGTTCGAACGCATTCACGAACACCATACGAACGTGAGCATTCTGTTTCATTTTCGTTCGAACGCGTTAACAAACGCCATACTAACGTGAGCATTCTATTTCATTTCCGTTCGAACGCGTTATCAAACGCCATACGAACGCGAACCTTCTGTTTACCGTTCGAACGCGTTTACGAACGCTACACGAACGCGAACACACTGAACTGAGACATATTCATCACATGCCATGTATAATTGTTTCTTAGGTGATTTTTTTATGGAACCACACATAGTCATTCTTATCTTTGTGCACATAATAATGAAAAGCATGTTTATTCCATTAGTTGCGTCATGTGCCTTAGTCTTGATTTAACGCATTACGATTCATATAACTATGCCATGATGACTTTGGAGTATTATTTCTTGTGATATATCGGATGGAAACCCAGACATAAATTCCATAGCCGATTCCGAATGGATGGTAATGCGGTCTGTACTTGGGATACAATTCCACGTATCACTTGGAAAAGTGCTCACATGTATGCTTGTGCGGTTATTATGTATGCTTGTGTTTTTCATGAATATGATATGCTGAATGAAGTTGTATGTTCATTGTTACTTTTAGGTATTTTCAGGCATGTGTTCTTAGATATGAGATATATGTGAAATGTATGTATAAGTTTTATTTTGTACCCGTGAATTTAGAAGCATGATACTCTTGGAAATAAGTGCTACTTAAGCCTGATTAAATTATTACATAAATCCTGTCATTACAAGTGGCATAAGTAAGGGACCATTCCGAACCCAATGGTTTGAGGTTTTCCCTTGCGAGGGGTGAGTGCGGCCTTAAATCTCATTTTCCCGGTTCACACCGGGTGGCGACTCCATTATTCTCCGGTTTAGTCCCCCGTGGCTACTCCGTACTCCCGACCGGGGCCGCGAGCCCGGGACAGCATGCGTCGCCCAGTTCCTGTGTTCCCACAGTTCCATTAGTTTCTCTACAGTTACATATTGATATGTACAAGTAGAGTATTCCAATCTTGAAATGTTTAAGATTTGAATCTTTCTTTTATATAATGGTTATATAATTTGAAAAATACTTGTGCCTAGGAGGTACGAGTAGAATTTTATCATTTATTCTATTTAATAGAATATTGTATTCTATTTGATAGAATATCTTTTCTACATCCCGAGTAATAAAATTATTTTATTACTTAGTGTGTCACATCAGATATTGACCATTGTAGAGAAGACTTGACTTATTGAAGTCAAAAGTGAGAGTGATAAACTATAAATAGAACTACGTAATTAATAAGATGAAAATACCCTTTAACTAATTCCATATAAATTCAATAGGATGTTAGAATCATTTGCAAAGTATTTGATACTGAATGGTTCTGTTATTTTCTTTTCAAAGAAAATTATCGTATAACTTATAGTTGGAATGATATTTGATATCGATTATAAATTTTCATTAAACCATAGATCTAAGACGGTTCATAGCTTACTACAATCAAGTTTTGAACTTGATTAAGATTTTGTTATGAATTGTTCATAAAATATGCAAATGGTTTGCGCAGCAAAAGAAAAGTAAGCTTATTAAAGGTCTGACCTTTATAGTACGACAATGAGATAAGTTATACTCAGCAATCTATTGTAGATTCTGAGGAAACTTGTCTCTAGTCGCACTAATTGAACAATTACAGATTTGTTGGTTAATGTTAATATTAAAATGTGTATTTTAGCTAGAATACCAAGTGGCGTTTTCTGAATGGTTTCTTCGGATAAGAGATCCGTTGTGATTTCTATGTTTGAAGAGTTCATTCTGGAATGGCCCTAGAGTTTGTATTCGGCAAAATTACAGTTTGGTATATTAGCTTATAGAGCCTATTGTAGACTCGGATGAGCTTTCTGGAAATTTGTATTTTCTAATTTTGATATCAGTCAGATTGTATGATTTTATCAAAGCATAGAGAATACATATGAAATAAAAGGGTTAGTGGGAGCATACAAATTTCTTCCTAGTATTTTACATCATAATGACTTTATCATCATTAAGGTAATAATGAGATGTTTATTAGGTAAAAGGTTTACCTGAGTCTTTTTTTCTCCGTGATAGCAGTGGGAGTGGTCTCTGTTATATTCGATATAAAGTTTTATATATGATATAAAACTAAGAGACTTTTGAGATGCTTCCATTAGTCATACATTAGATATGATCTAATATAGGACACAGTGAGACTATCTGTGTGACAGTTAATGTGTCTATTGTATATAATATTCATCTTTCGTAAATGATGATTCCTTTTTGTCGAAAGAGAAATTGATTAGAATGTCTAGTCAATCTTATGCATCATAGGATGATTGCATAATGAATATTATATTAAGCGCGATTAGAGATATCAATTTAATCGTAATTGTTACGAGTTATTTTGATACCCTCTAGACCATAAGATATGTCTTGAAACATGTTCTTTATTATCTTTGCTATATTAAGAACGAGTTTCTTACTAATGGGGAATAAAAACCACAACCATTAGGGTCAGATTAGTTTTGAGACTAATTATGACGTTAGACTGTCTAGGTCATAAAGAGTCAGAAAACATACAGTGAGAGTATTACAGATGATTCTACTGTGAGAGTGGAATTAGTTGCAACTTATGAAGTATTGACTTATGAAGTTGCATAGTGACCTTATAGATAAGAAGTTTTATATTAGTGTTGTGCTTGCGGTTGTCAGCATAGTATTTTTTATTTGATCCCTAAATACTTTGACAACTCGGTAGTTGAAGCACAATACTAATGTCGCATCTGAGTCATATTGATGTAGAACTTAGTTTCTACAAAATATGAATGATGCTGGCAAAAGGAAACAATTGGGTTTGTTGGACAAACTCAATATGTTATAGCGGACCTACTCGTTGTTACCTACCTATTGAGTGCTATGTGAGTTCTTGAGGGCCATGCGTATGTGATACACACTAAGATGTGTATATGATACCGTGGGTTAGCACTAGAGCAAGTAGGAGAAATTGTTAGGGTTGGTGCTCGGAGCGCCAATCTGGATCGTATTTATGTTTGATTCATGAATACGAGCAATATCGTTTTTCCATAATATTACTTATTTATGGTTGCACCTCTTGTCGTTTATTATATATATTTGATCTAATTCATTAGATTGAAACTAAATCTTGTTTAGTTATATATATATATATATATATATATATATATATATATTATATATATATATATATATATATATATTAGATAAAGACTTGATAATATATAATATAGTGCGTAATTACAACGTAGCTTGTAATTGACATTGGGAAGTGTCACTACTAGATATATATTATCAAATAAAGTTCCTGGTCAAGATTTACTAACACGGGTCGGTTAGTAAAATCCGCTGAGACCAGTTGATATCGTATATCGTGACTTGATCTGATGGTTTATTCCAATGAATCATGAGTCTTAGGAGACTTGTATAGACGTGTAGGTGTTTATTTGATAAAAACTAAACGACTCACCGAAGATTACCTGATAGATGGTACACCAACATCAATAGGAATCTTCTCGGGTTGAGTAACATAGTGATTCTTTGACTTGAGATACCACTGTGGATATATGAGTTATCTTCCACACTTTGATGGCAGTCACGTCACCGATCTAGATCAGACCTCCGCCTGGTCATTGGGTGTGGACTCATGCCCATGATATCATGTGTGTATCAAGATAGGATCCGTCAGTCTTGTGTACATGGCATAGGTATTCATTATGGGATTAGCAATCCGTTAAATCCATGGATCTGTGGTACACCGTAGATGTGAGTTCTAAGTATTTTTATAAGATTGCTAATAGAATCGTCGACAGGATTATACCTATAGAGGTTTGAAATTAATATCTATATCTCTAGAATAATTCGAATACATGTGATGGAGGAATTATATGTATGCGATGACCTCGACTTGTATAGTTTAACGAGTTTATCTGTGGTCGTCAAAATTTACGGGTGGGTAAATTATAGACACAAAATTGGATTTTGTGACAGATATGCCTGAACTTAGAGAGTCTCACTAACGAAATATAATCGTAGAGCATTAGGGAAAATTTTATGAATAATACTGATTATTTATAAATCGTTTAACGGTTAAACGAAAGATACATGCAAATGGACCTTTTGGTCAATTCCTAATTAATGTGTATTTGTATTTAATATTTGATTTATTAAATACACATTAATTAAATGTCAAATTTTTATATTTGACATATATCATTAATATATGTATTTGAGATATTTAAAGTAAATATAATACATATATTTGGATATTTGTATTTAAATGATTAATTAATTAATTAATTGTTAAATAATTAAAGTAATTAAAAATATAAAATTTCTAAGTTGATATTTATTAAAAGAAATGATTAAAGTGTATAAGTTTGACTTTTACATTTATGATAAAGGTTACATTTTGATTTTTACTTCTTTAATTTGTTAAAAAGCACAATATCTTCTTTTCTTTTTGATACAAATTTTGGCCATGACCTAGGGTATTTAAAGGTCTACAACATATGTTGTTCTTAAGTTTTTCTACTCTCTTGTGTGTTGTGTTATGATGTTTGGAAGCGTGAATGAAAGATGTATACATGTGTGTTTAACAAAGTATGCTTATAAATGGTGTATAAGAACACTTTTGATCATTTGATGATCTTGTTGTCATTCTATAGTTGTTAGGCCACTCTTTGATGACCTATAATTGTTCTTGAGTTGTTTCAAAGTGGTGAGACTTGTTTGGTTTGTTGAAGAATTGATTAAAGTGTTGAATTTATTCAATTTAGTGTAAATTGATCAATTGGAGTAATTTGAGAAATTAGGGTTCATAACCTATTCCAATTTTAGGGCTTTTCATATATGTGATGTATTATGATGTATATATGATCTATATTAAATTTGGGATTGATTGGATTTTACCTTGACTTGTTTTAACAAGATTGGACTAAGTTGCAAAATTTGGAAACCTTTAGAGTGTTCTCGGCAATTTTGGAATTTAGTGGGGTTTCTATTGCAATTTATATTTTGATGTGTTGGACATGTTAAAAATCATTTTGGAACTGATTTGGAATCATCCAAATTTGTATTTGACAAATTAGGACTAAAATGATCAAAATGTAAAGTATTGGGGTCTCACGGTGATTATGAGAAAAATCTGATTTTTGTGATAAAAATCAATTTTTGAGTATTCTGTAATTAGAATAAATTAGTTTATTTTAATTTCCCAAGAAAAATAATTACCGGAAATTATTTCGGAGTGAAATTACGCGAAAACAGTGAAAACGGCATTACCGGATAACGACTGCCCAAACGGTGAACTGGTCACTGTTTTGGTAGTCCACGAACTGTCCAAATATTTTTGGGGCTGACCTGGGCAGTCCCCATGTGCATTGGTCAGTCGGTTCAGTTGGAAACACGTTTTATGTTGTTTTGCAGAAAAACGTTTTCGTAAAAGTGTTGCGGAGTTTCTATATTAGTTATGTCGTTATATGATATCGAATAAATATGTTTAGGTGAAATATGAATGAATTGTTAATATTGGATATTGAATAATTTATTCGTAAGTTTAAAAATTTTAAACTACGATTTCGCTCAAACCGCACTACTTCCGCTGCGCTGCCCTGATTGATTAAAAACCCCAACAAAATCATGATCTTGACTTGATGAATGAAGATAGACAAACCCAGTAGATAAGCCTTTATATATCTTTAAAGCAAGTACTGGTTATCAAGGACTATTGAAAGGTATGTACATGGTTTTCATAAGAATGTTTCCCAAAAATGGCAGAATATGATATGTAAATTGTATGTTGAGGGCATTAACTAGTAAGATGAAGTTTTAGATAAGTATGAGCCTAGGTTATAGAGATGGATAACGTTGTTTCAAGGATAATAGTCGATAATAATACATGGGCATGGATTGATGAAGTTGAACCGCAAGGTTAGTATATTACTAGATTTTCACAATGCCTCTTTTTGGCGACCCACATTAGTAAACTGAAAAGTAATGGTGTACGGATAATATAACCAAGCCCATGAGTTTTGATAATTCCACCCACCCTAATACGTTTACCTTAAATGTGAAAGATAAGAATCTGATAGCTTGAGACTAGAATCGAGAGAACCCTAACCACAAACCTACATTTAGCACCACTCTCGCAAAAGCCCTCATTTTATTATAACCCAGTAAGCGTTAGCACCCCCTGCGTTATGGATCAATAATAAATCTCACCAAAGACATTCGGATCTACAGAATGAGTCATTAAGATTGTTCCTTGTAGAAGAGATCATGACCTGTATAAGCTCGATTTTAAGCATGTTACTTAAATTAATTTCTCCATATATAATGATCATGTTAGGACTTAAGCTGGCTGAAGACGCAAACATAATAGGACTCTTATATATATACCTCAACATATCTTATTAAAATACCCTAGTGTTATCTGGAATAATAGTGATGAGATATTTTGGTAGGCGTAATATGATACAGATACCATCAAGAAGGAATAACCGTCATCAAAATTAAGGACTAGTTTGGTCAAATGTGTAAAGGATGATGATTTCCTTTCAAAAATGAATATGGGTCTGGGTGGTACCAATTTAGCATGGAGACCAGTGATACTCTGGAAATATCTCTTTAGGGTTAGCTAGGAACAGCACAAACTATTGTCAATATCCTAAACATAAAGGAATGCTTACAGTCTCTGTGAATAAGATGAACAATATAACCAAGCCTTTCTAATATTGGTCGAATTATAACCACCTCGAATACCTTATCATATCTTCACAACGAATAACGACATATAGAATATTTTTGAGTTATGTCCCATGTTTTCAAAAGAAGATTCTAAACATCATCGGAGAGGACTCTGACATGAATTATTAAATAAGGAACAATATATATCCCCAAAGATTGAGATAGTACAAGATAAGTAGTGATCGATTGTGTATGAGATAATTAGTGATATTGTTAGGGCAATTGAATACCGTGGGTTTTTTAGTATGAATTTATGAAATATATATTGTTGTTGATATTGTGGAGTTGCTTAGAGATGATAGATAATTGGGAATGAGGAAATGTTGTGTGGGTCATAAATTAATAAACCTTATACAACTAGAGAGGTGATGGATTTATAATGTATGTGATTGGGTTGTGGTAAGATGTGTTATTAAAGCTTAGGATATTTATAGTGATGGTTTCATCCATGTTGATATGTGTGAATGGTGACTTAGTAGGGTTTTTAGAGAGCAAGAAAATTTCAAGGAGATTTTAGTAGAGGAAAGTACGATTGATAGCCGGATTGAATCCGGGGAAAAACAATAAATAAAAAAATTGAAAGAGGAAGATCAGATAGTTCCTAGTCGTAGAACCTTAGTGAAAATGGAAGTTTTAAGATCAAAGGTGAGTAGCGTGTGCGACTGCAGAATGCATAGTAGCGAGACCACTACAATTGAAAGGATTTTCAAGACCAATCCCCACCATCCCAACTCTTGATAGACGACAGCAGCAAATATGGATCTTGTTGTTCGCCTCAAGATACTTTCAGAAAATAAGTGAATCCATAATGGAAGGAGACTGAAACATTAAAACCTATAGATCTAGTACAATAGCAGAATAGAAGAGGATAATAGCTTTAAGAAAAAGATTTGGAAGAGAAGCTGTCAAGATGAATCAATGACGAGAGAAAGTATTAATCAAGCAATAACGCAATACAACAGAACCAGCGTTAGTATGACTAGGGACACGTAAAACATAATATCCTTCGGATAAGGAGACATAGACATAAATCACAGAAGTTCCAGGTATAATATAAAGCAGGAAAGAAGGTAAAGGATAGCAAATAAAATGATTGGAGGTGAAACTGTCGAGGTAAGACGACAATAGGGAAAGATACTAGATAAACTATGACAGAGGTACATTTCGATGGTTAAGTTCAATAGTACTACGAAACAGCAAGCCTTCTCAGCGTGAAGATAAAATTGGAAACAGAAGGAATGTAGCGAGTATGACCCATGAATTCTTATGCAATATACCTAGCTAAGAGACAAGGAAAAGTGCGACCTAGAACATAATTATTATGGTATAACGTAGAGACGGTCAAAGAAATTACGTATACGGACATTGTTGAGATGAAGATAACACATGACGGAATAGGAATATGGGGATAACTGAAAGTAGGATATTTTTATTGCAATCAAGCTAAGAATAACAAGCCAGTATAAAGGATAGTTAACGAGATTTATAGTAGCAATGACTTTAAAGATTCAAAAGAGTTAAACACTAATCAGAACTGAGTTGCCAACGTCGACATTAGTAGTAAGCTAGAAATACATGAAGAAAATGACTATGAGTTACAAGAACTTAGAGTACATATCCTATAAGTATTTAGAGGTTAGTGAAGAAGTAATAGACAACTAAGCGGTTAAGTTAAGAACTGAATGCCAAGATCGGGTTGAACATGTGAAACTAGAAATGTATTAAGTATGATTGTTTTTTTTACTAGAAACAAATATTATCTTTGTGTATATTTACCCCAGAACTATGGTAGAACGTGAAGAAACCTAATTATAGGAAAATATAATTATTTTTAAATACGTGAAGGCATTAGTTAATAAGGAATTGAATATAAATGAGTTATATTATAATAAGGATGTGAGAAAGGCCTAACCATGGAGGATGTAAGTATAACCAAAGATTCAGAAGTACCGGGAATCATAAAACAAGAAAAGAAAAGTAAGAAGGGTAAGTGTAGTAGGACACTATTTTACGAATATTATTGGGAGTAATGTATTTTAAGTAACACAGTCTTTTAGACAAATTAGTAATGCTTTAGGTACCGAAGTTTCACAATAGATTCAAGAGTAGTGGAGAAACATTTCCATTCGACCGAGTGTACACGTCGTTACCTATTAGTTAGTATGTTTTGTTGATAAATGGACTTCCAAAGACCAAAGGGGTGATAGATTCAGAACATGTGTCCATGCAAAGGTTGAATAGAGTATACTAAGAAAATAGATCCTCAAGAATTATAATATTAAGCTGTTGAATAGAAAAGCAGAGGACTTGTTAAGGAAAATAAGGGTAGCAGAGACATTGAGATACTAGAATCAAGGCAGACCCGAAAGTGAGACTTTAGAAGGGGATTCGAGGATAAATCCTAGTTAAGGGGGGATAATTTGTAACATTTCGGCAATCCTGACAACCATTACGAGACACATGGTACATGATATAAATTATATATGAACATGTATACACTAATGAAATGACTTCTTGGATATTCAGAAATTTCTCACAATTCTGATACGAAATTCGCTCTAAGACTAAAATCAAACAACCCATGGTATTTGGCCCGTACTTTTTTCATACGATCTCCAATTTTTATGAACTTTATATCATCAAAAAGTAAGACTGAGACCTACAACTTCTACGTTGACCATTTTTCCAAATTCAAATCAGAAGCATGTAAAAAATGGAGATTTTCATGACTGCAACAGTAGAATTCGGGAATAATCTAGACTTGGGGTAATGTGGCTCATTTATAGCTACACATTTCATAATAAAAATCAGCCAATTTTCCTATAAAAAGGGCACTATAACCTCATCTTCAAAAGTGAAAAATGTGGAGGGTGAATGGGAGGATTTCTCATGTCAAATTTTTCATATTTCCTTAATTTTTCAAGGCATTTTGATCCACTACATTTCCAAGCTTGGTAAGCTTCTTCTCTCTTTCTATCTTCTCAATTTTCATTTTTGAGAAAAAGAATAAAATCATCAATTCACATCTTGTAAACCCTAGAGTTTGGATTAACTTAATTGGCTTGGGATAAGTTGTTAGCATGCATCTTGAGAAGAGTTATGTTAGTTTAAGCATGGAATGAATGAAATAGTGGTTTAATTTGGAGTTGAATTCGGCACTAGGGGTTGGGTTTTTTTTGTATTTTAAATATGATATTTTGCAATTGTAGCGTTAAAATGTATGATAATAATGGCTGAACTAAATGGGTTGGATAGAGCAGTGAGCAAATACGTTGGCAGTAAGCTCTTAGTAGCAGTAAAATCTGAACAGGTTATAATCTTTCATTTATAAAATATGTTTTAGACCCCTGTTGTCCAATCTATAAAATTCTACATACACTAGACACATATGGAAGTAAAATATCAAAAATTTAGAATTTTTGGACTTAAGATGAGATCGGACGTTATTTGTGACGTTAGGCAACTAGCTGCCCCTATGCCATTTTTTTCAGTTGGATAGCCCCTGAACTTTAACTTATAACTTGCGTTTCTGAAGTCTCAATCAAGATTCGTATCATTTTGGATAAACTAGATATATAAGACAATAACATATCCAGAAATCAAGATTTTTGGACTTATAATGAAGCCAAACCAAATTTTTGAAATTGGGTGAACGGCTGCGACTACACCCAGTTTGTTTTTCTGAACAGCCCCTGAATCTTGGTTTAGTGCTTGAGTTTCCATAATCAAAAATACGATCCATAAAATCCGACATAAAATAGACACATAAAGGTCTTTTCTATAAAAATTTCAGCCCTAGATTCCATCCCAATTAGTTGCAGTGAAATTTTGAAGTACATTTCATGATTTGTATTCTAATTAAGTTATCCATAAAAGATCATCGCATGAACCTCAAATTTCGTTGGCGTAGCAAAAGAATACCAGGCAGATCCTAAAATCTATGAGTAGATGTTTTGTTTTATGTTTTCTTGACTTATGCTTTAAAATTCTTTTCCAGTTTTGAGATTTTAAATTGATGAAAATATGCATGATGATTATATGTTTTCGTCTCAGAGCTTGTTCAATGTTTTCATGATTTCTAAGTTATCTATATGTTTCCTCTTCGATGCTCGATCGATGATATGTTTCCTCCCCGATGCTTGTTGCATGTTATCATGTTTTTACAACTCATCACATGTTTCCATCGGGATGCTTGTTAGGGTCTCGTCCATCAGAAATGGATTGACTCGCTACCTTGTCGATAAGGGATCGTTCGTTCCTCACTCAGTCTATGCATGTGACTTGGGTGTTGAATGCTTGATATTTTTTTGATGACACATGCATGAAAAATAGTTTATGGACATGTTTTAGAATTTTTTATGGTTTTTTATTTTTAGTATCCACTCACCAGGTCGTTTAAACGATCTGACCACCCCCCAAACCCACAGTTTATTTTGCAAGTAGCCTTATATGGTGAGTCATAGCCGAACAGGGCCTGAGATCAAGGAATTAAGTTTACTGCAGTCACTATAGTATGGTTTTATCATGCTAAGTTGTTGTTGTTCACATTTAGATAGAATGCAAGTATGTCAGTTGAGTAAAGCGTAAATATATATAATGTTATTTAAATGAAGTATATGTATTTATTTACGTCGGTAAATTATTTGTATAGTACTAATTGGTTATTAAATTGGTTTAATAAATATTTGTTATAGTAACATAGTCTAGAAAGTTTAAAAATGGTTAGAGGTTTGGGGTGATGGTGAGGATTCCATCACATGCCGGTAACACCTCCGCATTAGGGATGTTACTCCCTAGCCACCATAGTTCATCATTTTCTCTCAAGTGTTTAAAAAAGAACATAGTAATTTTTTTATCTCTATAATGTTTAGAGATTGGTTTGTGATTCTAGCCCACACTAGCTTATGTTGGTTGCGAGTCATAGTACGTAAGGTCATTCGGAGTCAAAATAAAAACCATCTTCTTCTTCTTCTTTTTTTGCATTAACTGCAACATATTGATATATATTTGGGGCTCGGTTTATTTCATGTTTAATCTAGAAAAATTTAGGAATATTAAGGGGTGTTTCAAGAGCGTTATGTGGCTGTTTTGGTGGAAAAATCAGACCTGAAATACTGATGTTGTTGACGTAAATAATGGGCTGATTTGGGCATGAGCTGGGAGTATTTTGGGTGAAAATTGGCTCCGATCTGAGCTATTTGTTCAGAGGCTGTTCAGTGGATGAAATATTGTCCAAAACAGAAGCAAAACATCAGTCTTGGAGCTAGTCCAATTTGGCTAAAGAAGGGGAAGAGTAGAAAAAATATTTCAAAGCTGATCTCGGGTGCCTAAGGTGTTTCCGCTGAAATAGGAAAATGGATTCTGCAATTGGTATAAGAGCGAGGTTGAAAAGTGTTCTTAACCCTTCTCTTTTTATTTAAAGGTTCTGTTTTTAATTATTTATATGAGATATAAATTATTATATGCATGTAGAGATAAGTAGGCACATATTAATGTTCATGTGATGAATGTTTATTATTGATAATGTGTTGAATATTTTTTTATTGATCGTAAATTTTTCTGGCTCTTATTTTATTTTATCTTTTATTTTGTGAATGTAAGGCCATAAAGCCATTTTTACAAATGTTGTATATTTTATTTTCCTATGTAAAATTTTCATTCTATGTAATTTGGAGAACCAATGCCGCAAGAGAATCAACACCACTCCATGGAGCAAGTTATGAAGACCAAGGGATGCCTTTGTATTTTTGTACAAATTAGATTAGTATAGGAAAAATAAGAGCCCAGTCAATGTAAATTTTTTTTATGTTATATATATGCTCATTTCGAAATGTTTGAATAATATGTCATAAAGCTTTGGGTGCTTACTCTTGCATTTTCGCATGCCATAACATGTTTTAGATGCATGGATATTCTAGTCATAAAATGTGATTTTATGAAATTTAAAACAGTTAAATTGGAATATGATATGCATGAAAACAAATTAATAAGATTAATTGGTTTAAAATTGGAAATTCAAAGATTTTAATATTAATGGGCTTTATAAGTGCAATATGTTTTTCTTGGTATATCAGATGAAAACTCAGCCGTAAATTCTATAGTCGATTCCGAATGGACGGTAATGTGGTATGTATTTGGGATACAATTTCACGTACCATTGGAATTTATACTGTGCTTATAGTAATAAAATAGTTTAATTAAAATTTTGCCCATTAGTTGAGTTTTAAATTTTAAACTTCTTATTGAACCAATATTTTAAGAGTTAAAATCAATTAGGTCACTAAACCTAACTTAATTAAATTAGTTTTATTGAGTAAATTAATTAGTTGAGACTAATGGATATTAGTGTATTAAAATTTTAATAGTGTAAATTGGTAAGATCACTAATTATGCACGAGTGTAAAGGAAAGTTATGTTTTAGCCGCACATAAATTTATAGACACTAGTGAATTAAAATATTAGATATTTTAAATAGAAACCTTAAATTTAAAATAGGGAATGGGAGAGGGATATACATTAATATATCCCCGTGATCTCCGTTGTTAGTCTGAAAATGTGAGATTCAACCCCTACGGATGGTATCCATTTTGGGTCAATGTCAATTATGGATTCCGAGAGGATAGGATTGCTAGATGTATCTGGTGAACTGAACTACCCTTCGACGGTACTTCACTAGTTAAGTCCAAGGGTTCCGAAATAATGGGATAAATTCACAAAGGAATGATTAAATTTTAATCGAAATTCCTTAATCAAATCAAACAGTGGTTGGTTAATATAAAAATAAGAGTTATTCCCATATATATTAATCAATTGAGATTATCTCGATCTATCATGCAAATACTTGACCTACCCTACGCTGGCACTTATTTGTGGGATGATAGATTTTTGTGGCATAGTAATTCTCTTAGGTTTCTAATTCATTATACATGGTTCATGCATCATGTTTAATTTTATGACTAAATGTTTGATAATTTTAATATGCGATGAATGGATTTTAAATGCATGTTTACTTTATTTTATTTTAGCAATGGTTTCTCCAATAATTTATATTCTCTCTAATGGCAAATTGACGGGAGAAAATTATGTAAAATGGAAAAGTAACATGAATGTCATTCTAGTCTGTGAAGACCTTAAGTTTGTCCTGACGGAGGAGTGTCCTCCCGAGCCAGTCAGAAACTCTGGCCAAGTTGTGTGTGATGTCTACCAGAAATGGGTCACGGCCAATGAGAAAGCCCGCTGCTATTTGCTAGCAGGGATGTTCGAGATTGTTTTTGGATAAAGTTGTTCGATGGTCTTGCTGCAAAGCATGAGCCTATGGCTACAACGTCTTTGATGATGGAGTCATTGCAGGGCATGTTCGAGTAGCCTTCAGAGCGATAATGTCATAAGGTTATGGTCTCAGCGATGACCGCTAGGATGAAGAAATGGACATCATTCCGAGAGCACGTCTTGAGAATGATGACCTATCTTAATACGAATGAAACTAATGGAGCTCCTATTGACGAGCGAAGCCAAGTTACCATGATCATGGAAACTATTCTGAAGAGTTTCCTACAGGTTTAAAAGCAACTATGTTATGAACAAGTTGCCTTTTACTTTGACTCAGCTGCTAAATGAGCTCACCCATTACGAATCCATACTGGTGGATCCTCGTAAGCCCAATGGATAGGCAAATATTGCCGATTCTTCTAACTCTGCCAAGAACAATAAGAAAGACACATGAAAAGCTAAGGCAAAACCTATAAAGAAGAATCAGAAAAGCTCCAAGAGTGCCAAGCCCAAAGGAAATTGTTTCCATTGCAACAAAGGTGGGCATTAGAAAAGAAATTATCCTAAATACCTTGCTGAGCTGAAAGAGAAGAAAGCTACATGTAAATACGATTTACTTATTATTGAATCTCTATTAGTGGAGGATGATAAATCTGCATAGATTGTTGATTATGGAGCCACTAACCATGTTTGTTCTTCTTTGCAGCTACTTGATTCATGGAAGGACCTTACTGAATGTGACTATACCATGAGGGTCAGGACAAATGATGTCATTTCAGCAAGAGCAGTGGGAGTTTCCAGTTTATGTGTTTACAGTAATAGTTATTTAAATTTAAACAATGTGTTATTTATTCATAGTTTTCGCAAGAATTTGATTTATGTTTCTAAACTTTTGGATGATGGTTTTTCTGTTTCTTTTAATAATAATTTGGTTATTATTGGTAGAAATGGAATAAGTATATGCACATGAAACTCTAAAAAAAACAATTACATGCGTTAAGGTTGATATCTGTGGCATCTTACACTCTGTCATATTAGCCTTGACCGGATAGATAGGTTGATAAAAAATAGAGCTATAAACCAGTTAAAACATGCAACTTTACCTGTCTGTGAATCCTGTCTATAATGAAAGATGACCAAGAGACCTTTTATTGGAAAAGGTTTAAGAGTCAATCAACCACTTGAACTAATACATTCGGACATTTGCGGACCGATGAATGTATGAGCAAGGTATTTAGGATAATTTCTTTATCACATTTATTGAGGATTATTCTAGATATGGGTACGTTTACCTAATACAGCACAAGTCAGATACTTTTGAAAATATCAAACAGTATTGTGCTGAGATTGAGAACCAATTAGATAAGATGATCAAAACTCTACGATCGGATCATGGAGGAGAATACCTGGATAGAGATTCAGAGGAATTCTTAGTTGAGCATGGGATAATATCCCAGCTCATAACATCTGGAACACCACAGCAAAATGGTGTTGCAGAGAAGCGAAATCAGCCCTACTAGACATGATAAGATCTATGTTTACTTAGAGTTCACTATTTAGTTCATTCTTGGGGTATGCATTGCAAATAATAATGTATATCCTTAATGTAGTTCAATCTAAATCTGTTCTTAAGACTCCATTAGAGTTGTGGAGTGGCCGTAAAGCTAGTTTATGATATTTTTGCATATGAGGGTTTCCAGAACATGTGCTAAAGAATAAGACTACTAAGTTGGATCCATATTCACAGGTGTGCCTATTTTTAGGCTATCCTAAGGAGACTAAGCGTGGATTCTTTTATAGTCATGAAAATAACAAAGTGTTTGTGTCGACAAACATTACGTTTTTGGAGGAGGACTATATGAAGGAGTTCAAACCTCGAAGTAAGGTGTTACTCGAGGAGTTACTTGTTGGTTCGACGAGCAAACCATCATCAATAACAGTTAACAAAAACATAGAAACTTCGACATCTGAGCGTCATATGCAAGTTTTTCAGAATGATTTGTCACCTAGATGTAGTAGGAGGGTTGTATGACCACCCGATCACTGTCTAGGAGTTGGAGAGGCACAAGTTGTAGCTTCTAGTAATGGTGTAGATGATTCATTGACCTATCGTAGTGCAATGGATGATTCTGATAAAGATGAATTACTCAAAGCCATGAACCACAAGATGGAGTCTATGTACTCCAACTCAATCTGGGAACTTTTAGACCAACCTGATGAGGCAAAACCCATAGGTTACAAGTGGATCTACAAGAAAAAAAAGGAAGCAGATGTGAAGGTACAGACCTTCAAGGCTAGGCTAGTGGCCAATGGTTATACCCAGAAATGGAGAGTTGACTATTAGAACAAGTAGCGATGCTCAAATCCATATGCACATTTTTGTCCATTGCCGCATATTATTACTATGTGATTTGGCGGATGGACGTCAAGACTAAATTCTTGAATGGAAATCTTGATGACTGTATCTATATGGTACAACTAGAGGGGTTCATAGCCCAAGATCAAGAGCAAAAGGTTTGTAAGATGCAAATGTTCATTTATAGACTCAATTAAGCATCTTAATCTTGGAACATAAGATTTGATACCATGAATAAATCTTATTATTTTGAGCAGAATGTCGATGAGGCTTGCATATACAAACGCGTCATTGACAGAAATGTGGTTTTTCTCATTTTGTATGTGGATGATATTTTACTCATTGGGAATGATGTGAAAATATTATCGGTGGTGAAAACCTGGCTAGCTAACTATTCCAAATTAAAGATTTGGGAGAGGACGGTTAGGTACTTGGGATCCAAATTCTTCGGGATTGCAAGAAACGACTGTTAGTTATGTCTCAGGTATCATATATTGACAAGATCCTTGTGCGATTTGGGATGTAGAATTCCAGGAAAGGTAATTTGCCTTATCAACATGGAATTCATTTGTCGAAGCAACAATCTCCTAAGACACCTCAAAGAGTTGAGGAAATGAGGCATAACCCATATGCCCCAACAGTTATTAGTCTCATGTATGATATGTTATGCATGAGACCAGACATTTGTTTTGCAGTGGGAGCAGTCAGAAGGTTTCAGTCTTTCCGAGGATTATATCATTGGGTGGCTGTGAAATATATTCTTAATTATCTTAAGAGAACGAGAACTTATATGCTTGTATATATTATGGTGAGGATATGATCCTCAGAGGATTTACAGACTCTGATTTTCATACGAATGTCGATTCTAGGAAATCAACATCTGGATCAGTGTTTACCCTAGGTGATGGGGCCATTGTATGGAGGAGTATAAAGAAATCTTGGATTGTTGACTCCACCATGGAGGCTGAGTATGTAGCAGCTTGCGAAGCAGCTAAGGAAGCAGTCTAGCTCCGGAAGTTCTTGGGAGATCTGAAAGTTATTCCAAATATGGATAAACCACTCACACTTTATTGTGATAATAGTGGTGCAGTGGTGAATTTCAAAGAACCAAAAAGCCACAAGAAGGGATAACATATAAGAGAGAAAATATCATCTCATCAGGGAGATAGTGCAAAGAGGAGACGTTTCTGTCACGAAGATTGCATCCGCAGAGAACCTGGTTGATCCGTTTACAAAGACCTTACCGTCTAAAGTGTTTGAAGGCACCTTAATGGTTTAGGATTACGTTACATGTCCCATTTGCTCTAGTACAAGTGTGAGATTATTGGGATATATGCCCTAGAGCTTCATGTAATGTAAAAGGAATTATATTTTATGAAATAAAAAGATGCATTATTCATTTATCAAAGTGTTTGTTTTATATCGCATATTTTAAATTATCTTGTTTACCCTTGATTACTCATGTGCCTTCAGACATAGTGTATGAGTGTCATACACAAGAGGATTTAATTTTGAAGTTAGTAATCTAAAATAATCCATAGAGAGCAAACAAGGCGGGTATTTTATTTATGGTTTATCTATAGCTACGGTCCATTCTATAATTATATAGCGACCTTGATCCGGTATCGTCCATGTGGTGACATGAGAATGAAGGCACCTTATATGATGTTATCATATAAGAATAGACTCATATAGAAATGAGTTTCTTATAATATCCATTAAATAAAGAAATTCATTTCAATCTACTAAATGGTCATATATGGATAATCATGAGTGTACTGCAAACTCCTGCATGGCAGGCTATGTCATTTGATTTACAAATGTGAAGTTGGTGTAGTCATCTCGAACAACAGCTACGGGCTTCGGGGACATAGTTTGATGTGTAGTTGTGGATATTTTACATAGATATGAAGTTCACTTATTCTTACGAGAAGTATAAGAGTATCATCGTTAAGGGTTGATTCAGTACTTGAATGATTAGATCGCTCAAGTCTTTCTATTACAAACAGAAAGATTAATATTCATATTGGTTATGAATAAATCGTTCATTACAGACTCAATGATACTTAAGGTAAAAATAATTAGAGGGGTATAATGGATATTATGATCGGGCACTAATTATGAGATATTTGTGAAGGGCCAATCTGTATGTAATGACTATAACAATGGACACCGATATAGTTCAGCTTATTTTATCTATCTACGGAAACGAGAGTGTAGCTTCGGGTTTTTAGTGGAATAACTCGAAGGTAATAATCCTAAATATTTAATTAAAGAGTTTAATTAATATTACGAGATTATTGGAGCTCGGAACTATAGGTTCATTTGGTCCCACTGCTAGCTCGATATACTGTAGCAGATTAAATATAATTGGATAGTCTAATTATATACTCACATACATATATATATTATTAATATGATTAATAATATTTTTTGTCATACTTGAAACTATATATTAATTTTAATATATGGTTTTTTGTTGTGATAATTTATATCGTACCGCAAGTGTACGGTGTCAAGTTTTAGTAAAGATAATTGAAAGAGTGTCGAACCCACAAAGATTGTATTCAACTCACACTAAGTACTATAACTAGTAAACCTAACTTTATTTAGAAAGCAACTAAATTTAGATTAAAAACTAAATCAACAGTATATCAAAACATTAAATTAAGATAAACCAAGATGAGAGAGATTCTAGAGTCTGATTTCACCTAGCTATCTCATATGTATTTGCTATGCCCTCCTTATTTAGTTGCATTGTTTATAAGCCAAGAACCCTAAATTATTCTAACTCCCTCTCCCGAGTGCTGAGTGAATATATTATCAATTACAGACTTCGATATCCCTATAAAATCTAGTAATTAACAATTCATTATGTTTTGTGATTCTTCGTTAACGACTTTAAAAAGACTATAGATTCTCCCGAACTCTATAAATCTCATAGGTTATATTCTCTATATCCTATTCAAAATCCCTTCTACCAAGTGATATTCTAAACATGCATCATCTCAATTTATGGCCAACAAACTAGAAATATTAAACACAAGAGAATATAAATAAACTGAATTAAAACTTCATAAAAATCAAATTGGCAAACAACACATAGGTTCAAGCATTGGTTACATCATCCTCTAGAATAATAGATTTAGTTCATGACAAAATAATAAAACAATGAAAGCATGGTCATGAATCTAATAGAAATCATTAGAGTTAAAGAAAGAAAATAGAAGATTAAACCCGAATTGAATCTCTTCATCTTCGGATGTCACCGTCTTCGTCTCCCTTTGTCGCTCTTCAATCCTTCTCCTTGAATCTCTCTAAAATGACAAAATTGAACTAATATTACAATAATATTATTCAATCCTACTTCACACATGCACCAAGCCTTCTATTCCGTCTACCAAATCAAAAACACCCAAATTCTTAAGAAAATAAGAAACCCTAGAATCTTTCTAGATGCCCAAGAACAAGAAACATGCTTTCTAAGCTTAGGGATATTGAGGATTACCTTTAATTCTCTTAATTCCTTAAGCTATTTTCTTGATTTTCTTCACTTTCCCTTCTTGAATCATCAAGCAAATTGGAGAGTTTTTAGAAGATGTTTTCGGCCAAGGTAAGCCATGAAGAAGAAAAGAAAAAAAAAATTCTCTTTAAAAAAAATGCAATTGCCGACCTAGAGGGGTAATTTGGCAAATTTCCCAATTTAATTCAATTAAATAAAATCAAGCTTTACGTTAGCAAATCAAATTTGCACACTTTAAGCTTAATTAAAACATGCCACATGTAACCAATAATAATTAAACATTTTTCATAACAATTATGAAAAAGAATATCATTTAATTATTCAAATATTTAACATTTAAATATCTAAATAATTAATTAAATAATAATTATTATTATATATGTACTTTTATTTACATCAAATAACAAATACATATATTAATGTCATGTGTCAAAGTCTCATTTGATAAATAATTAATATGTATCAAATCAAATTTTGTATCAAATACAAATACACATTAATTATTAATTGACCAAAATCCCCTAAAGCATGTGTTTTCATTTAACTAATTAAACGATTCGAATTAACTCATTTAATCTGATGAAGTATTATGAATAATCTGTATTATTCATAAGGCGTTGCCCAAGTACTCAACGAGTACACTTCATATTGTGGGACTCTCTAAGTTTAGGTTTATCCGTCACGAAATCTAATTTCGTGTCCATAATTCACCCACTCATGAATTATGACGACCACAGATAATCTCGCTAAACTATGCAAGTCGAGGTCATTGCATACGTATAATCATTCCGTCACGAGCTATCAATATTATATCGGGGATATAGATAATAACGTCAAATCCCTAAGGTATAATATAGTCAACTTTTAAATTTACGTTCTCTAAATACACTCGGAACTCGCTTCTGAAGTATACCACGACCATCGATTTACTAGATCGCAAATACGTACATGATACATATGCCCTGTACACAGGACTGACGAATTCTATCTGATACTCACAGGATATCATGAGCATCAATCCACACCCAACGAATAGGCAGAGGTCTGATCTAAATAGATCGGTGACATGACTGTCATCAAAGTGTGGATGATAACTCATATATCCATAGTGGTATCTCAAGTCGAAGGACCATTATGCTACTCGACTCGAGAAGATTCCTATTGACGTTGGTGTACCATCTATTAGGAAATCTTCAGTGAGTCGTTCAGTGTTTATCAAATAAACACCTACATGTCTATACGAGTCTCCCAAGACTCATGGTTCATTGGGATAAACCATCGGACCAAGTCTCGATATACGACATGTACTGGTCTCAGCGGATTTTACTAATCGACCCGTGTTAGTAAATCTTGACCAGAAACTTTATTTTAAATTATATTTTTAGTAGTGACACTTCCCAGTGTCAGTTACAAACTACTTTGTAACCGCGTACTACATAATATATTATCGGGTCTTTATCTAATATATACATATCACTAAATCATAGAGTTTCAATCTAATCATAATGAGATCGAATATGTATATAAATCAAGAAGTACTACCATAAATAAGTAATATTATGGAAAAATGAATTATTCGTATTCATGAATGGGACATAAATACGATCCGGATTGGCACTCCGAGCACCAACCCTAACAGTCTCACCACTTTGAAACAACACAAGAATAATCCTAGGTCATCAATGAGTGGCCTAACAACTCTATAATGGCAACTTGATTATTAAATAATCAAAAGAAAGCTTTTAAACTCATTTCAAGCTTACTTTGTTAATCATACATGCAAACATCTTTCAAACAAGTTCCCAACCATTCAATTACATGCTTAAATAGTATAGAAAATTCTAAGCAACACATGTTGAAGCCTAGAAACATAGAAATAATTTTCAGAAAAAAGGATTAGAAAAACTTACAAAATTCCAAACTTTGCTCAAGGTTTTTCTTTTTGTTCTTCAACTTTCTCTCAAACGTTTCTTTGTAATTTTTGGTAACTAGAACTTATGAAACAAAGAAATGAAATAAAAACCTTATATACTTTCCCTTATGTCCGAAACTTGAAGGAAAAATAATATCTAGATATTTTCATTTTGTTTCAATTAATTAAATGGAAAATGATTTACTTAACTTTTGGTATTTGATCATTAAAGTATTTAATGAAAACCAACAAGTATTTCTAATCATATAAAGCCATTTGCTAACTTAATCATGGCAAAAGATATTTATAAATCAATTTAATCATTTAATATTTAAATAATTAAATACAAATATCTTAAATATATGTATTATATTTACATTAAATAATCAAAATACATATATTAATGATATATGTCATATATCTCATTTTTACATTTAATTAATGTGTATTTAATAAAATCAAATATTAAATACAAATACACATTAATTAGGAAACGACCAAAAGATCTCTATTGCATGTATTTATCGTTTAACCGTTAAACGACTTATAAATAATCACTATTATTCATAAAAGTTGCCCTAGTACTCTACGAGTATATTTCATTAGTGAGACTCTCTAGGTTCAGGCATATCCGTCACGAAATCTAATTTCGTGTCCATAATCTATCCACCCGTAAATTATAACGATCACAGATAAATTCACTAAATTATACAGGTCGAGGTCATTGCATACGTATAATCCCTCTGTCACAAGTATCTGTATTATTCCAGAGATACAGATATAAACGTCAAATCTCTTTAGATATAATCACGTCGACGTTTCTATTAGCAATCTCTTAATAACATTTAGAACTCGCTTCTACAGTGTACCACAGGCCCATGGATTTAACAGATTGCTAATTTCATATTGAATACATATGCTCTGTACACAAAATTGACGTATCATTTCTTGACACACACATGATATCTTGAGCATCAGTTCACACCCAACGAACAGACAGGGGTCTGATCTAAATAGATCGGTGACGTGACTGTCATCTAAGTGTGGAGGATAACTCATATATCCACAGTGGTATCTCAAGTCAAAGAATCATTATGATACTCAACCTGAGAAGATTCTTATTGAAGTTGGTGTACCATCCATTAAGAATCTTCGGTGAGTCGTTTTAGCCTCTATAAATACCTACACGTCTATACGAGTCTCCAAGACTCATGGTTCATTGAGAAACCATTGGAATCCAAGATTCCAGTATACGACATGTACCAGTCTAAACGAGTTTACTTTACTGACCAAGTAGTGTAAACCTTGACCAGGAATAGTCTAAGAATGACAACGTCATGATACAACTCAATGTCAGTTGCGACATTTTTGCAACAGTATCATAACTAATCATTCTAAGGTCAATCACATCTTTACCATATATAAAGAGATGTTATATAATAGAAACTGTTTATTTTATTCATAATAAAATATTACATAAGTATTTACAGGGAAATACATAAGAAAATTGACGCTCAGAGCATTAACCCTAACACTCCCTGCTTCACCAACCTCAACGACCCCATGGTTTTCCTCGGCACACGAGCCCTTTAAAATGTCTAACAAAAGACTTCCTCAGCTGAGTAAAATTACCGACACTTCCCGGGATTAAAATTCTAAACCACAAACTTGCCCCCCCAAGATCAAAGGGAACACCTTGTAAATGGCCTCTCCTACCATTCCTTGAATTTCCATTAGAAGTAAAAACCTCTCCACATGAGATTTGGGATCAGTATGACCCTTGTAAAGGTCCATGGATGGCATGGTGAATAGTCTTGGGAATTCCGTTGCCAAAATCTCTTCTGTAAATGGGAATGTTGTCTCCCTATCCTGATTGTCCATGTACCCCCTTTCATGTTGTGGGAACACAGAAATTGGGCGACGCATGCTGTTCCGGGCTCGCGACCCGGTTGGGAGTACGGAGTAGCCCGCGAGGGACTAAACCTGAGAATGATGGAGTCGCCACCCGGTGTGAACCGGGATAAAGATTTAAGGCCGCACTCACCCCTCGCAAGGGAAGACCTCAAACCATTGGGTTCGGAATGGTCCCTTACTTATGCCACTTGTAATAAAATGATTTGTGCAATAATTCAACCAAGCCTAAGCAACATTTATTTCCAATGATAATTTACTCCTAAGTTCGCATGCATAAGTACAAAGCTCATATCTAAGTTTGCATATAACATATTTTTCATGTTTGCATACAACCTATTTACATATAATCTATGTCTGAATTTGCATGCATAAAGGCAAATTAACATACGGCAAGCATACAACTTAATAAGCACATTGTACTCATACATGTGGGAATACAGATAAATGGCAATTGCACAATCGTTCGTAATAAAGAGAAGCAATCAGGTTCGTAATACAAAGGGATAACTAATAGGGCAATTATGCATAAAGTGTGATGAAAAGGACTCAGTTCAGTGTGTGCGCTTTCATGTAGCGTTCGTAAACGCGTTCGAACGGTAAACAGGAGGTTTGCATTCGTGTAGCGTTTGAGAAAGCGTTCGAATGGGACCAGACCTGATACATGATAAAACAAAGAAAATATGTGCGAGTTCGTGTAGCGTTTGTGAACACGTTCGAACGGAACCAGACCTGATACATGATAAAAAAGAAAATACTTGCGCGTTCGTGTAGCGTTGTGTAAAACGCGTTCGAACGCTAAACAGAAGGTTCGCGTTCGTATAGCGTTCGAGAACGCATTCGAACGGAACCAGACCTGATGCATGATAAAACTAAGAAAATGTGTGTACATTTGATTAGCGTCCGAAAACGCGTTCAACGGTAAACAGAAGGTTCGTGTTCGTATAGCGTTCGAGAATGCATTCGAACGGAACCAGACTTGATCCATGCAACACATACATAGACAAACAAATCTACGATGTAGGACCTCACGTGTCCGATTGAACTATTCCCATCCAATCATGTGTACCTCGTCCGGTGCGGCAAAACATCGTGGTAAATGATTTTAACCCCTCGAAATAGAGGACCTTTAATCCGAATTACTAAGCCCATGCGCTAATAACACAATGCATATAAGAAATAAAGAACAACAATATCGGACTTCGTATACCCGATTGAACACATCTCACAGTCAACCGAATATACGTCATCCGGCGCGGCAAAGCATCGTGGTAAAGGATTTTAACCCCTCGAAATAGAGGACCTTTAATCGCACTTACTAAGCCCATGCGCTAATATCACAATGCATATAAGAAATAAAGAACAACAATATTAGACTTCGTATACCCGATTGAACACATCTCAAATTCAACCGAATATACATCATCCAGCGCGGCAAAGAATCGTCGTAAAGGATTTTAACCCCTCGAAATAGAGGACCTTTAATTGCACTTACTAAGCCCATGCACTTTACCTTATCATAACTCAAACAAATAACATGCAGAATTTAAATAGCGGATAATAAATGAATCAAAACAACACAAAACAAAGTATGCGTCGTTTGCTCAAGTAGTACGTGGAGTTATATCCCAAGTACAGACCGCACTACCGTCTATTCGGATTAGCTACAAAATTTATGTCTGGGTTTCCATCCTATATACCACAAGAGCCGACACATTTTCCATTTTATTCAAAACCACAACATGCATCCATAAACGACTTTCATACGAAATAAATAATTAAAACAATTAAAAGATGAGTAAAAATGAATATAAAAAGTGCCCTCAGGTCTAACCTTTATGCCGACTCTCGGAAGTACCGTACGCGGTCGTCGGAAGAGGGGGTGCTCTGCAACTTCTCCGGTTCACTGGTTCAACATTCCCTTTGCTGCTTCGCTGTTCGAGCTGATGTTTTCCCTCCATTTCGTTGCTGTTTTGCTGTTGTTTTGCTGTTGTATTTCGGTCCTTGTTTTTGGTGTTTTAGGCTACTGTTTTGGATGATTTAAGGGCTGTGATTCTCGGTAGTTTAGGGCTGTATGGGGGTTGTGATTTTCGGTAGTGTAGGATGGGGCTGCTGTTTCGGTGGATGTAGGGAGGAGGAGGAGAGAAAATTATTTGTTGCTTTCTTGAGTGTATTATGTGTGAATGAGCTAGGTTGTCAATGCCTTGCAGAATTTTTATGGTTTGTATGAATGTGCTAGCCCATTGGATGTGTGGTGGAGGCTTCTTTTTATAGGCAAAGGCTAGGGTTAAACCTTGTTGGAGAAGGAATGAGAGATCATGTAATAAATGTGAGAGATATTTTTTAGTGTTATACAAGGAAAATAAAAGATTGATTGGAGACAAGATTTGGCTAAATTGGGATGTGATTTATTTTGTTTAGGTAAGTGGATTTGTTATTTTAGTAGGTGATTATTTTATATTTGGTATGTGATTTTTAGATTTTCTTTAATTTCACCATGTGTTAAATATGCATTTATTTAATTTGGATTGTGTTTTATGGGCTTTGGTGGGCTAATTGGGCTTGGGTATGAGGCTAGCAGCAAAACCAGAAATATCGATGCCGTTTGAATGCCGATTCGAAAGCTACACGAACGCCCGCAATCTGCTTGACGTTCGAATATGGTCACGAACGCAGCACGAACGAAAAACAGTGAACTTGTGAAATGAATCTGATGACATGCTTATTCTGAATTTCCCCTTCTGACGTTCGTTTCCCGCGACTTCCGTGACATAAAAGGTAGTGCCTCTAAATGAGACTCATCATAGGGACTTTATGCAAAAATGCAGTGCCTACACATGTTATCTTCCCATTTCTTCATTTCTTTCCTAAAACAGCCATTCATCTAGTTTTCGGTGCTATCATGCTCTTTTCCACGAGCTTCCTCACGTCTGCCACCCCGTGCACGATACCATCTGTGACTGGGGATCCCCCGCTCTTCTTCAGGATGTCCCCCACGGTTAATCTCCGCAAAATGCGGGCTATTGCTAAAAGACTCCGGCGATTTCTTGTCGTCCTCCTCTTCCCACAACTCCCCTGCGGCAAAGCTCCGGCTACGACTGCTGATCTTACTCTTTGGGCATTCCTCATTCTGCTTTCATTACCCTCATTCTACATGAAAATTAAAGGTTAAGATCCAGATTATTCGACGCTTCTTACCACGATCATCATCGGACTATTTTATCTTTGAAATGATAGGGTCAACTTGTGGTTCATATGCTAAGAGTTGGTCAATTAGATCCGGAGCAGTTCTGGCTGTGTAAAGAGAGTTCTTTTAAAGGTTTTGACACGAACCCATTTCTCCGAGCATCATCAAGAAACACACAAAGAAAATCATAAAATCCATCAACGTTGAGCAGTCCAAGAGGTTTCTGGTGTATGTTCAGATTCGCCCCCAAGATAGTACTATAAAAATTTCCTCCAATGTGCCCAAGCCACCTGGCAAAGCAATAAAAGCATCAGCACGGTTAATCATTTCCACCGGTCGTTCAGACATACTGGCACGATCAGTTCCTCTCAGTTTGATGATCCAATAAGATTTGCCTCTGCCAAAGGTTTTGGGATGATTCCCAAAACGTGACTGCCTCCTTCCTGTACGGCTTTTGAAACGATCCCCATTAGTCCAAGATTGCCTCCGCCATATATTAAGTGCATATTCCTTGCAGCTAAGACTCGACCCAATTCTTGTGCTGCTTCTATGTATTGTGGTTTAGCACCAACACTACTACCGCAAAACACACAGATGTTCTCAACTCGTCTTCTTGAAGTGGCTTCCATTTTTTATGTATTTCTTTCTTAACTCTGGATGCCTCCAAAGGTGCAATGACGGGCTGAATTTATAGTACCTGAAAAAGGGTGAGTAATAATAGCACTAGTATCTTCCAAAGGAAGCTTGTTAGCTAAACAAAACAAAAGAAATCGTGAAAGGTCAAAAAGTCTGGATCCTGTCTACGAAAATAAAGATAATTACAACAGAAAAGCGAATCAAAGCAATAATTAAGGCAACAGAATTGTGTACGCAATACGCCACTCGCTTAGTATAAATTCATTAGGATGTGTCTCAAGAATTAATTCTTTACTCAGCCATCGCTAATGAATTGGTTCTCATCATTATGATTGCCAAACACCATTCCTTCTATCTTAAAATGCTTCGTTTGTGCTTTTCCTACAAAACAACACACAAAATTAAAAATTCTACAACATGACATATGAAAAACAAAAATTACAACAAATTGCATGGGTTGCCTCCCTGCTAGCGCTAAATTTTTCGTCTTCAGTCAGACGTGACTAAAATCTATCTTCAAGGCGGTTTCAGCGTCATTTTGGATGTCCGATTAAAGACATTCACATGTGCGTTGCTTTTGAAGGGTCTCTTCCAACAGTAAGGTGGTAAAAAGAATTTTGTCTCATTCAGTGCTTGTGCCACCTTTTTAATATTTGTTGCTCCAGTTATTCCTGAAAAGAAAGAAAGAAAATCAGGAGGTCTTGTATGGTGCTTGACTTGGAATGGAATTTCCATTCTGTCAGTTTCTGAGTAATATCTCTAAATTGTACTCCCCAAAACAGTGATGTTTCGCCTGAATTCACTGTATCTTTAATTTTGTCTGACAATTGCTCCTCTATTTGCTCTGCTTCTTGCTCTACCTTTCTTCACAGATGAATTTTAGGATCTCAGCATTCAGTTCTTCATCTGTCATCTGTGAAATGCATGCTCCTGAAATATCAATGTGAGAATGTAAAGAAATATCAGATTTTAGGTCTTCATCATCTGATCTGAGTGAGCTGATTGGCTTAGGTAGATCGTCTTCAAACATTAAGGCAAAGCATTCTCCAAGATCTGCATTCTGAGGATGGAAAGTTTCATCCTTCCTTGTTGGTGCAGTTAGTACAAGAAACTCAGCTTTTTCATCCTCGTCAGAGTCAGAATAATAAAAATCAAATTGAGACTTTGTTGGTGCAGGTTCCTGAACTGATACCTCTGATTCTTGATACTGCTCAGCCTCATCCTCTGTTATGATGTCATGATGAATCTCAGGATATTCGAAGGCTTCTTCAGTATTATTTGAATTTGCTCGGTGAGATATGTGATTCAGGTTGTCTGTTAGTTGTCTAACTTGATCTGTCATCCTCTGTATAGACGCTGCTTGACTCTGAATTTGTACATCAAATTGAGCTTCTCGTTTCTTGAACCAATCTTTTAGCATGTCATTCAACTGATCTTCCTCTGATGGATCTGGTTCTTGATGAAGATCGTAGATAGATGATGGATAAGATGGAAAATGTGATGATTCTACGTACCTTGAATGATTCCAATAATTCCGCCACTCTGAAAGGTATATACATTGATCGCTCGGGTGGTTACCATCACATATTACACATCTCCCCATTTCATTCTGATGAGCAAATGTAATGTTGTTTGGTTCTGAATTCCAGTGATAATTCTAGGCTGGACAACAGGCCTCAGAAAACTAGACTGTTGCTCCTGGATTTGGGGTGTATCTTTTTCTGGTAAAGCGTAATGTTTCAAAATATTCCATTTTTTCAATCACCTGAAAACAAAAGAAAGAAATAAAAAGTACAGATAAAAATAAAGAAAATTAGATACAAGTAAATTGGATAGCTTCAAAATTAATAACTCAAGAAAAATAAGTCCCCGGCAACGGCGCCAAAAACTTGACAGGCGTAAACACACACGTCTAACGCAAGCGCATGTATCGTTCAAGTAGTATAAAAATATCGATCCCACGAGGACTTAATTCCTACTGTTGTTATTAATTGTTAAATCTACTTATTTACAAATATCTAATTGAGGGAGAAGTGATTGATTGCTTGAAATGATCTGATTTGTAGATTTGCTAAATAAATAAATAAATAAAAAGACAAAAGAAAATACTAAGGAAATTAAAAAGACTCAAAGATCTAGGGTTGTGATCTTTCTAATATCTATTAAAAGAGATGAAGTAGTTATATCATAGTTGGGTAAAATATTGAATTATTAATCTGGAACACTAAATTATGTAAAAGCCTCTTCCGATGGTCATTTACAAATACCTAGAATAATCAAATTGAACCATATGTCTATGTCGATTAAATTACCTAGATTCATTAAGATTGAATTCCAATTATTGATTACCCCCGCCCAACAGGTATATTCCTATCTTGTAAGGAAATCTATTAAAGGTTTATCTATCCTTAAAGAAGATCGTGGGTTGTTGAGTATAAGGTCTTTAAACTTAAAATCCCTATTTCTAGTTCATTTTAATTTTATCTAATCAATTTTATTAGTGATCAGTTAATAAAAAGGCATTAAGGTTATGACTCAACAAATAATTCTTTTAATTATCCAAACTATAATCTAACCCTTTTTTTAAATCGGTAATATTAGATTTTATCACAACCCTAGATATTTAACTTAGTTACAACACATAACTAAAGCTGATATAAACTTAAAAGACATAAAATGAAATTGCTGAAAAGTAATAAAAAGAAATGCTAAGGTAAAAAGAATTAACTTCTACTATTCACTATTTAGATATCCCATAAAATAATATATAATATTGTGATATTTTAAACCAACCGTCCAGAATGGCGGTATCCTGATTAAGTCAAATTCAAATATACCAGCCATAAGGCGGAACAGAAATATAAACTTAAACCAACCGTCCAGTATGGCTGGCGGTATCCAATTTTTAGGCAAAAAAAATCCAATTTTTTATTATTATTTTTCTGATTTTTTATTTTTTATTATTTTATTATTTTTGTTTGGATCGCTGAATTTTCGACACGTGGCATGGTGGCTAAAAAAAACGGCTCGTTGAATTTTTGACATGTGTCATGGTGGTGCAATTACCAAAATACTCTCGGTGTCGGGACGCCCAAAATACCATTTTCGTCAAATTTCACAGTTTTGCTCCAAATCACCTCCAGAATGTCTTGAAACTTTATTTCGGTGTCGGGATGTCCAAAATTACCAAAATAGCCTTTGTGTCGGGACGCCCAAAAATTACCAAAATACCATTTTTGCCAAATTTCACCAAATTTCACAGTTTTGCTCCAAATCACCTCCAGAATGTCCTGAAACTTTATTTCTCTACAAAATAACACAAAACACATCAAAATATTCACAAAACTCAAGAAACTATACAAAATATGAGTGGGAAATAGTGATAGTTATATCATAGTTGGGTAAAATATTGAATTATTAAAATATTGAATTATCTATGCTGAGGTAATAAGGTAATACTTTTACTTTTTTCTTTTTAGATTAATCTCCCTTAAAAAATAATATATAAACTATTTAAAATCTGAATTAATAAAGGATACCGCCATTTTCGGACGGTTGGTTATTAAATTTAATCTGGTTTAACCTGACTTAATGAGGATACCGCCATACTGGACGGTTGGTTTAAGTTTATATTTATGTTCCGCCTTATGGCTGGTATATTTGAATTTGACTTAATCAGGATACCGCCATTCTGGACGGTTGGTTTAAAATATCACAAAATTATATATTATTTTATTGGAGATATTTAAATAGTGAATAGTAGAAGTTAATTCATTTTACCTTAGCATTTCTTTTTATTACTTTTCAGCAATTTCATTTTATGTCTTTTAAGTTTATATAGCTTTAGGTATGTGTTGTAACTAAGTTAAATATCTAGGGTTGTGATAAAATCTAATATTACCGATTTAAAAAAAAGGGTTAGATTATAGTTTGGATAATTAAAAGAATTATTTGTTGAGTCATACCTTAATGCCTTTTATTAACTGATCACTAATAAAATTGATTAGATAAAATTTAAAATGAACTAGACATAGGGATTTTAAGTTTAAAGACCTTATACTAAACAACTCACGATCTTCTTTAAGGATAGATAAACCTTTAATAGATTTCCTTACAGGATAGGAATATACATGTGGGCGGGGGTAATCAATAATTGGAATTCAATCTTAATGAATCTAGGTAATTAATTGACATAGACATATGGTTCAATTTGATTATTCTAGGTATTTGTAAATGACCATCGGAAGAGGGCTTTTACATAATTTAGTGTTCCAGATTAATAATTCAATATTTTACCCAACTATGATATAACTACTTCATCTTTTAATAGATATTAGAAAGATTCACAACCCTAGATCTTTGAGTCTTTTTATTTTCCTTAGTATTTCTTTTGTCTTTTTATTTATTTATTATTTAGCAAATCTACAAATCAGATCATTTCTGTTGGCGACTTGGTCGCGTAATTGGATTTTGATGACGTCAACGCAATTGACGACTTCGACGTGCAAACACGAAGCATTACAAAAAGTGTCGAAGCATATGGGGTGAAGAGCGAGAATATGAAGACTAGCGGCAAATCGAAGATAATGATTAAGAGCTAAATTTTATTGTAAGTGAGTTACTCAAGTGATCTAAAGCTCTTAGGAATCATACATTTTGCATCACTTGCATTTAAAATGGATTAGAATGCTTAAAGAATCATTTGCATTTTATTTGCACCAAAATGAACTTCATGCACAAATGGTGGTGTCGTATTTCTCTTTCCCTTAACTTTTACTTATTTGCAAGTTTGATTACATTTATAATATTGATTAGAAACTTGCATATAGGCTATTAATTGGAATAGAGAAAATTGCCTAAAACTCCCACTTGGTAATAAGAGCTTAAAATCGGCAAAGATTTTATAATTCCGCATTTATAGCGATAACCCAATTCACCCCCCTCTTGGGTATAGAGATTTCTTGTCGCTATTGCTTGTAGGTACTTTCAGTTGGTATCAGAGCGAGGTATTCTCAAGAAAGACTTAACCGTCCGAGAATAGATCATGGCATCTACAAGCAACTCGTCAAATTTTGCCGAGGGATTTTCAACGACTAGACCTCCGTTTTACACCGGAACGGACTACAACTATTGGAAAATGAGGATGTTGAACTTCCTTCTTGCCGTTGATCCACAATCCTACTTGGAAATCATACGAGGGCAAAAATCTTCGGTAAATTCTAATGCACTTAAATTTTTATACGAAGCATTAGATAAAAACATAATTGATAGGATTCCCAAATGTACAAATGCATATGAATATGGAATTCCTTAGAATTAATAAATGAAGGAAATAATGAATTAAATGCATGCAACATTGACTCTAACTCATCAAATGATGAAATTTATAATTTGGATTGCATGGATATAGAAAACCTTAAAGGGGAATCGGAAAATGAAATTACTATTGTGTATGAAAATGAAATTTCCGATTATGATGAAATGCTTGACATGTTGAATGATTTGCATGATAAATATGATGCTCTTAGAAAGAAATGTAATTTGATTAAGGAAGAGCATACATCACATCAACATGAACACGCATTATGCTTGGATAAAATTCGTGCTTTAGAAATTGATGACATTTGCTTAAAGACCAAGCTTGAAAATGATGTTTCAATTGATCATAATGAGCATGTATCTCTTGTTAAACAAATTCATGCCTTAAGTAATGAGAATATGTGTTTAATTGTAGACCATGAACATTGTATAGAGAACTTACAAATGAAGCATCTACCTCTAAATCATCATGTGCTTGCGAATTATTGAAAATTAAAAATGATGATTTGAATAAGAAATTAGAAGACTTGCAATGCAGTTGACCAAGTTCACTTATGATGAAAATAATTTAAAATGCTACTTGGTTCACAAAAATGTCTTTTTGGAAAATATGGATTAAGATATAAGCCTTACACGAAGGAAAAATATGTGTGAACAATAATTTTATGAAGGCATCCATATCACATATACATTCATCACATGTACATGTATCTAAAATAATTGATTCAAATGTTGTATGCCATGCATGTAATAGGAAAGGTCACAAGAGTTATGATTGTTGGATTAAAAGAAAAATGTGACTATTATTTGGGTTCCGAAAGGAACTAGGATTAACCCCAATGGACCCAAGAAAGTTTGGGTACCAAAGTGTAATTGATAATTTGTAGGGGGAGCTTTGGGAATGGATCTTTAAAAGAGAATTGCAAAATTGATCCCAAAGGCTCAAAGAGATGAGGATTCGCAACGGTAAAGGTAAAACTCCGTACTCACGGAAACATTGGTACCGTTTCCTCTAAATTGCCAAAATGTGCATATTTTTAAATTTTTGGTATCTTTATAGCACATATATAATTGGTATCTCATTTAGATTTAAATTTTACTTCTCCACTTTTTGATAATGTCAAAGGGGGAGAAATCATTAGAAATGAGATTAAAACTTGTTTAACCCTCACCCTTGGTTTAAGGGGGAGTAAATGTACTAATGTGTTTGTCAAGTTGTTATAGAGCTATTTTGAAGACAATCACACATTGAGGGGGAGCTTATGTTGAGGGGGAGCAAAATGGTCAAATTTGGACTCCAAGAAGCTCACAAGTTGCAACAAGTTTTAAGGGGTTGCCATCATCAAAAAGGGGGGGAGATTGTTGGCGACTTGGTCGCGTAATTGGATTTTGATGACGTCAACGCAATTGACGACTTCGACGTGCAAACACGAAGCATTACAAAAAGTGTCGAAGCATATGGGGTGAAGAGCGAGAATATGAAGACTAGCGGCAAATCGAAGATAATGATTAAGAGCTAAATTTTATTGTAAGTGAGTTTACTCAAGTGATCTAAAGCTCTTAGGAATCATACATTTTGCATCACTTGCATTTAAAATGGATTAGAATGCTTAAAGAATCATTTGCATTTTATTTGCACCAAAATGAACTTCATGCACAAATGCATCGGTAAATGATCTTCTAAAAAACTATTAAACGGTTGAATTAAACTTCAAATGATATACCGTTAGATAGATATGTGTCTCTAGTTTTCTACGGTTCAAACGAAACATAATTCCGATGCATAGAGCTTTTGCTAGAACCTTTTTAGTACAACATGTTCAGATGTGCGTTTTCTGCGTACACGTCACATTAGAAAAATTCCATAAACTTCATCTTAATGTTTTTGGAGCTTAATTTTTTACAGAATCTAGATATATGTGTCTAGTTTATGTAGAAATTTACAAATCATGATTTGGAATTTTCTAGAGGAAGTTATGGCCAAAATACCAAGTGTCGTCAGTCTTGACTGGTCATGCACATACTGAAACCAGGGAGCTCCTGCCGGTCCCCATGCCGGTTTGCTCGCCGGTCTCCATGCCGGTTTTAGCTGAGAAAATATGCTCTCTGGAACCAGGGAGCTCCTCGCCGGTCTCCTCGCCGGTATCCTCGCCGGTCTCCTCGCCGGTATCCTCGCCGGTTTCTCGCCGGTCCAACGGCTAGTTTTTTGAACGTTATGTTACCGTTGGAGCCTAGACCGGCATGCCGGTTCCCGCCGGTTTCCTCGCCGGTTTCTCGCTGTGTGAGTTGGCTAAAAGCTTTGCATTTTATTATAAATAGAACCCCAACTCCTTTGCCTCAAGTTAGAGACTTAGAAAACCTTCATACACATTCTCTAAAGCAAAATACAGAGTGTCTTAAACCTTCATACACTTAAACACTCATACAAGCTCACACACATCTTCATATCATTTAGTGAGCTTAGATCACTTGGGTTTGCATCTCACACAATCTTCATTATATTTGTGAGTGCCCAAGTGTGTTTTACAATTTCTTTATCAAAAACACTTGCGGTTTGTGAAATCCCATAGTTTGGGTAAGTTGTAAAGGTTGTGAGTGCACCTACGAACAAAACTCAAAGTTGTAAAGGTTGTGAGTACGCCTACGAACAAAACTCAAAGTTGTAAAAGGTTTGGAGTGCACCTTTGCGGAAAACTCTTGTTACGAGTGAGCCACGACAAAACTCGGATTTTAGTGGAAATCTTCAGCGATGCTTGAGGGAGTGGACGTCGTATTTCTCTTTCCCTTAACTTTTACTTATTTGCAAGTTTGATTACATTTATAATATTGATTAGAAACTTGCATATAGGCTATTAATTGGAATAGAGAAATTGCCTAAAACTCCCACTTGGTAATAAGAGCTTAAAATCGGCAAAGATTTTATAATTCCGCATTTATAGCGATAACCCAATTCACCCCCCTCTTGGGTATAGAGATTTCTTGTCGCTATTGCTTGTAGGTACTTTCAATTTCAAGCAATCAATCACTTCTCCTCAATTAGATATTTGTAAATAAGTAGATTTAACAATTAATAACAACAGTAGGATTAAAGTCCTCGTGGGATCGATATTTTTATACTACTTGAACGATACGTGCGCTTGCGTTATACGTGTGTGTTTACGCCGGTCAAGTTTTTGAATGGTGGCTAAAAAAAACGGCTCTTTGAATTTTTGACATGTGGCATGATGGTGCAATTACCAAAATACCCTCGGTGTCGGGACGCCCAAAAATTACCAAAATAACCTTTTCGTCAATTTCACAGTTTTGCTCCAAATCACCTCCAGAATGTCTTGAAACTTTATTTAGGTGTCGGGATGTCCAAAATTAACAAAATACCCTTTGTGTCGGGACGCCCAAAAATTACCATAATACCCTTTTTGCCAAATTTCACCAAATTTCACAGTTTTGCTCCAAATCACCTCCAGAATGTCCTGAAACTTTTTTATCTACAAAATAACACAAAACACATCAAAATATTCACAAAACTCAAGAAACTATACAAAATATGAGTGGGGAATAGTGATAATTTTACCACTCATCACACCCCCAAACCTAACATTTTGCTAGTCCTCGAGCAAAATAAAATAACAATAAAAATTTAACTAAGCCACTTTCGTAGGGATCACGATTGCATTTAGAATATGCAACAAGCCTTTAAACCCCTAGGTGTCCCTAGTGGACGAGTTGTAGTCTCGTGAGGGTTTACAGCATGATACCCACAAACATTTTATAAAAGTAAAAGGTAGTGGAAACTAATGCACACAAAAGCAAAAAGACAAGAGAAAAGAGAACAAAGAAGTTAGTGACTCATTAGGTGAAACTTCTACTCCAAGTTATTAGTGTTTTGTTTCATTCTAAATTACTAAATAAGTAAATTCTCCGATTATTTTTACCATTCTTCATATACACAGCCAACAAAATATTAAACAACTCATTTTTTCCCACAACGGTCATAAGTGCAGTTGATAAGAGAGTAATATTTTTGTCCTAAAGTTTTATCAGAATTCACATCTTTTTGTAGTAATGGAATAAATTTTCTGATTTTTTTCTTTGATTTTTTCTCTATTTTTTATTTATATACAATATCTTCCATCTATGTAGCGAGCTTTAGGTCGGTGACTCCCAACCAGTTGGCTTTAGGGCATCAGGTGTTAAGACACCCCTAAACTTAATTAATTACTCAGACTTCATATATAATATATATATATTATAATATATATATATATTTTTTATCTTTTTGATCCATAAGCGAGTGTTGGGCCAGTGACTCCCAACCAGTTGGTTTTAGGGCACTAGGTATTAAAATACCCTTACAGACTTAATAACTCGGATCTCATATGTATTTTTTTTTTTATTCCATCACTTTTTTGAGATGCTTCCTCCAATTAAACTATAGTACTTAATATTACAATCTTTTCAATTTTATCATATGTCCGTATGTTACTATGCATATTGATAATATCTGCCAACTAAGTATATGAAGATCCATTTTAGTCAGTTTTATGGAGAATTTACAAATTAAATAATTCAAAAGGAATAAAACAAAAATTAACTTGTTTTGAATTAGGTTTGAAATACGTCTCAGGAGTGAGAATTCCTTACACAGCTATTTCTTACCAATTTCATCTTTTTTAGTCAACATAACAACAAAACATTCTACTGGTCATATAACTATAATTTACATGTGGTTTAAGAAGTTTAATCAAAGGCTCACGTTGACGAAGGATTGTTCACAACTAGACTCCCCACTCAAGGGTTCAAGCGACCAAGTGAACGCACCTTTTTAATACCTTATGGTACGTGCAACGAGTTTATAATGTGTGACTAACTGTCGAATGGACATCCCGTTGTAGATTCCCAGAGGGAGGGTGGAGCGAGGCTCACTTAATACCCACCAGCCCTTAGGCTCTTATCGCTTGGTGTCATGAATAAAAAACGAGTCTCTAAACTAGTCTATCACAACACGCTACAAGTGAATGATTATCTAGGTGCCTTCAACAGCTTTTCCTTATAGAAAGGTAGTGAGTGAAGGAAGACACCAAACCATCACCTAACTTTAAATATGCCTTTGATAAAAATGCAAAATATTTTTGTAATTTTTGAAAATTTTTTAAATTTTTTTGTATTTTTCGAAAAATTTTGGACTAAAAATAAAAACACAATACAAACAAGTACTATTAACTATTCCTCACCCCCAAACCTAATGAGACATTTTCCCCAATGTCTTAATCAGTAGAAGAAGAGTTTAGAAGATAATACCTGATTAGTTGAAATTCTACAGAAAATTAAAGGTTAAGATCCAGATTATTCGACGCTTCTTACCACGATCATCATCGGACCATTTTATCTTTGAAATGATATGGTCAACTTGTGGTTCATATGCTAAGAGTTGGTCAATTAGATCCGGAGCAGTTCTGGCTGTAAAGAGGAGTTCTTTTTAAGGTTTTGACACGAACCCATTTCTCCGAGCATCATCAAGAAACACACAAAGAAAATCATAAAATCCATCAACGTTGAGCAGTCCAAGCGGTTTCTGTGTATGTTCAGATTCGCCCAAGATAGTACTATAAAAATTTCCTCCAATGTGCCCAAGCCACCTGGCAAAGCAATAAAAGCATCAGCACGGTTAATCATTTCCACCGGTCGTCAGACATACACCTGGCACGATCAGTTCCTCTCTGTTTGATGATCCAATAAGATTTGCCTCTGCCAAAGGTTTTGGGATGATTCCCAAAACGTGACTGCCTCCTTCCTGTACGGCTTTTGAAACGATCCTCATTAGTCCAAGATTGCCTCCGCCATATATTAAGTGCATATTCCTTGCAGCTAAGACTCGACCCAATTCTTGTGCTGCTTCTATGTATTGTGGTTTAGCACCAACACTACTACCACCAAGCAAAACACACAGATGTTCTCAACTCGTCTTCTTGAAGTGGCTTCCATTTTTTATGTACTTCTTTCTTAACTCTGGATGCCTCCAAAGGTGCAATGATAATAGCACTAGTATCTTCCAAAGGAAGCTTGTTAGCTAAACAAAACAAAAGAAATCGTGAAAGGTCAAAAAGTCTGGATCCTGTCTACGAAAATAAAGATAATTACAACAGAAAAGCGAATCAAAGCAATAATTAAGGCAACAGAATTGTGTACGCAATACGCCACTCGCTTAGTATAAATTCATTAGGATGTGTCTCAAGAATTATTCTTTACTCAGCCATCACTAATGAATTGGTTCTATCATTATGATTGCCAAACACCATTCCTTCTGTCTTAAAATGCTCTGTTTGTGCTTTTCCCTACAAAACAACACACAAAATTAAAATTCTACAACATGAAATATGAAAAACAAAAATTACAACAAATTGCATGGATTGCCTCCCTGCTAGCGCTAAATTTTTCGTCTTCAGCCAGACGTGACTAAAATCTATCTGTCAAGGCGGTTTCAGCGTCATTTTGGATGTCCGATTAAAGACATTCACATGTGCGTTGCTTTTGAAGGGTCTCTTCCAACAGTAAGGTGGTAAAAGAATTTTGTCTCATTCAGTGCTTGTGCCACCTTTTTAATATTTGTTGCTCCAGTTATTCCTGAAAAGAAAGAAAGAAAATCAGGAGGTCTTGTATGGTGCTTGACTTGAATGGAATTTCCATTCTGTCAAGTTTCTGAGTAATATCTCTAAATTGTACTCCCCAAAACAGTGATGTTTCGCCTGAATTCACTGTATCTTTAATTTTGTCTGACAATTGCTCCTCATTTGCTCTGCTTCTTGCTCTACCTTTTCTTCACAGATGAATTTTAGGATCTCAGCATTCAGTTCTTCATCTGTCATCTGTGAAATGCATGCTCCTGAAATATCAATGTGAGAATGTAAAGAAATATCAGATTTTAGGTCTTCATCATCTGATCTGAGTGAGTTGATTGGCATGGTAGATCGTCTTCAAACATTAGTGCAAAGCATTCTCCAAGATCTGCATTCTGAGGATGGAAAGTTTCATCCTTCCTTGTTGGTGCAGTTAGTACAAGAAACTCAGCTTTTTCATCATCCTCGTCAGAGTCAGAATAATAAAAATCAAATTGAGACTTTGTTGGTGCAGGTTCCTGAACTGATACCTCTGATTCTTGATACTGCTCAGCAGCTCATCCTCTGTTATGATGTCATGATGAATCTCAGGATATTCAAAGGCTTCTTCAGTATTATTTGAATTTCTCGGTGAGATATGTGATTCAGGTTGTCTGTTAGTTGTCTAACTTGATCTGTCATCCTCTGTATAGACGCTGCTTGACTCTGAATTTGTACATCAAATTGAGCTTCTCGTTTCTTGAACCAATCTTTTAGCATGTCATTCAACTGATCTTCCTCTGATGGATCTGGTTTCTTGAGAAGATCGTAGATAGATGATGGATAAGATGGAAATGTGATGATTCTACGTACCTTGAATGATTCCAATAATTCTGCCACTCTGAAAGGTATATACATTGATCGCGCGGGGGGTTACCATCACAATTACACATCTCCCCATTTCATTCTGATGAGCAAAATGTAGTGTTGTTTGGTTCTGAATTCCAGTGATAATTTCTAGGCTGGACAACAGGCCTCAGAAAACTAGACTGTTGCTCCTGGATTTGGGGTGTATCTTTTTCTGGTAAGTTTGTAATGTTTCAAAATATTCCATTTTTTCAATCACCAAAACAAAAGAAAGAAATATAAAAGTACAGATAAAAATAAAGAAAATTAGATACAAGTAAATGGATAGCTTCAAAATTAATAATCAAGAAAAAATAAGTCCCAGGCAACGGCGCCAAAAACTTGACCGGCGTAAACACACACGTCTAACGCAAGCGCACGTATCGTTCAAGTAGTATAAAATATCGATCCCACGAGGACTTTAATTCCGGTTGTTATTAATTGTAAATCTACTTATTTACAAATATCTAATTGAGTGAGAAGTGATTGATTGCTTGAAATGATCTGATTTGTAGATTTGCTAAATAAATAATAAATAAAAGACAAAGAAAATACTAAGGAAAATAAAGGACTCAAAGATCTAGGGTGTGAATCTTTCTAATATCTATTAAAAGATGAAGTAGTTATATCATAGTTGGGTAAAATATTGAATTATTAATCTGAAACACTAAATTATGTAAAAGCCTCTTCTGATGGTCATTTACAAATACCTAGAATAATCAAATTGAACCATATGTCTATGTCAATTAAATTACCTAGATTCATTAAGATGAATTCCAATTATTGATTACCCCGCCCAACAGGTATATTCCTTCCTGTAAGGAAATCTATTAAATGTTATCTATCCTTAAAGAAGATCGTGGGTTGTTGAGTATAAGGTCTTTAAACTTAAAATCCCTATGTCTAGTTCATTTTAAATTTTATCTAATCAATTTTATTAGTGATCAGTTAATAAAAAGGCATTAAGGTTATGACTCAACAAATAATTCTTTTAATTATCCAAACTATAATCTAACTTTTTTTTAAATCGGTAATATTAGATTTTATCACACCCTAGATATTTAACTTAGTTACAACACATAACTAAAGCTGATATAAACTTAAAAGACATAAAATAAATTGCTGAAAAGTAATAAAAAGAAATGCTAAGGTAAAATGAATTAACTTCTAATATTCACTATTTAGATATCTCCATAAAATAATCTATAATATTGTGATATTTTAAACCAACCGTCCAGAATGGCGGTATCCTGATTAAGTCAAATTCAAATATATCAGCCATAAGGCTGAACAGAAATATAAACTTAAACCAACCGTCCAGTATGGCGGTATCCTCATTAAGTCAGGTTTAACAGATTAAATTTAATTAACCAACCGTCCGAAAATGGCGGTATCCTTTATTAATTCAGATTTTAAATAGTTTATATATTATTTTTAAGGAGATTAATCTAAAAAGAAAAAGTAAAAGTATTACCTTATTACCTCAGCATAAAGAAGTTACCCCCTCATAGGGATAGAATTACTACTACCAAAGCATAAATAAAAACTGAATATAAGAAGAAAAAGAAGAACTCTCTTTATTAAGTATTTACAGAGGATTTGGTACATTTGAAACTAAAAATTCAAAATCTATTTATAGGCAAAAAAATCCAATTTTTTATTATTTTTTCTGATTTTTTATTTTTTTATTATTTTATTATTTTATATTTTGTTTGGATCGCCTGAATTTTCGACACGTGGCATGGTGGCTAAAAAAAACGGCTCGTTGAATTTTGACATGTGGCATGGTGGTGCAATTACCAAAATACCCTCGGTGTGTCGGGACGCCCAAAATACCATTTTCGTCAAATTTCACAGTTTGCTCCAAATCACCTCCAGAATGTCTGGAAACTTTATTTCGGTGTCGGAATGTCCAAAATTACCAAAATACCCTTTGTGTCGGGACGCCCAAAAATTACCAAAATACCATTTTTTGCCAATTTCATTTCAAAATTTCACCAAATTTCACAGTTTTGCTCCAATCACCTCCAGAATGTCCTGAAACTTTATTTATCTACAAAATAACACAAAACACATCAAAATATTCACAAAACTGAAGAAATATAACAAAATATGAGTGGAAATAGTGATAGTTATCTCATAGTTGGGTAAAATATTGAATTATTAAAATATTGAATTATCTATAGGCTGAGGTAATAAGGTAATACTTTTACTTTTTCTTTTTTGATTAATCTCCCTTAAAAAATGATATATAAATTATTTACAATCTGAATTAATAAAGGATACCGCCATTTTCGGACGGTTGGTTATTAAATTTAATCTGGTTAACCTGACTTAGGAGGATACCGCCATACTGGACGGTTGGTTTAGTTTATTTTTTGTTCCGCCTTATGGCTGGTATATTTGAATTTGACTTAATCAGGATACCGACATTCTGGACGGTTGGTTAAAATATCACAAGATTATATATTATTTTATGGGAGATATATAAATAGTGAATAGTAGAAGTTAATTCATTTTACCTTCGCATTTCTTTTTATTACTTTTCAGAATTTCATTTTATGTCTTTTAAGTTTTATCAGCTTTAGGTATGTTTGTAACTAAGTTAAATATCTAGGGGTTGTAAATCTAATATTACCTTATTACCGATTTAAAAAGGGTTAGATTATAGTTTGATAATTAAAAGAATTATTTGTTGAGTCATAACCTTAATGTCTTTTTATTAACTGATCACTAATAAAATTGATTAGATAAAATTTAAAATGAACTAGACATAGGGATTTTAAGTTTAAAGACCTTATACTCAACAACTCACGATCTTCTTTAAGGATAGATAAACATTTAATAGATTTCCTTACAGGATAGGAATATACCTGTTGGGCGGGGGTAATCAATAATTGGAATTCAATCTTAATGAATCTTGGTAATTTAATTGACTTAGACATATGGTTCAATTTGATTATTCTAGGTATTTGTAAATGACCATCGGAAGAGGCTTTTACATAATTTAGTGTTTCAGATTAATAATTCAATATTTTACCCAACTATGATATAACTACTTCATCTTTTAATAGATATTAGAAAGATTCACAACCCTAGATCTTGAGTCTTTTTATTTTCCTTAGTATTTTCTTTTGTCTTTTTATTTATTTATTTATTTAGCAAATCTACAAATCAGATCATTTCAAGCAATCAATCACTTCTCCCTCAATTAGATATTTGTAAATAAGTAGATTTAACAATTAATAACACACAGTAGGAATTAAGTCCTCGTGGGATCGATATTTTTATACTACTTGAACGATACGTGCGCTTGCGTTAGACGTGTGTGTTTACGCCGGTCAAGTTTTTGGCGCCGTTGCCGGGGACTTATTTTTCTTGAGTTATTAATTTTGAAGCTATCCATTTACTTGTATCTAATTTTCTTTATTTTTATCTGTACTTTTTATTTCTTTCTTTTGTTTTCAGGTGATTGAAAAAATGGAATATTTTGAAACATTACGAGCTTTACCAGAAAAAGATACACCCCAAATCCAGGAGCACAGTCTAGTTTTCTGAGGCCTGTTGTCCAGCCTAGAAATTATCACTGGAATTCAGAACCAAACAACACTACATTTGCTCATCAGAATGAAATGGGGAGATGTGTAATATGTGATGGTAACCACCCGAGCGATCAATGTATATACCTTTTAGAGTGGCAGAATTATTGGAATCATTCAAGGTACGTAGAATCATCACATTTTCCATCTTATCCATCATCTATCTACGATCTTCATCAAGAACCGGATCCATCAGAGGAAGATCAGTTGAATGACATGCTAAAAGATTGGTTCAAGAAACGAGAAGCTCAATTTGATGTACAAATTCAGAGTCAAGCAGCGTCTATACAGAGGATGACAGATCAAGTTAGACAACTAACAGACAACCTGAATCACATATCTCACCGAGCAAATTCAAATAATACTGAAGAAGCCTTCGAATATCCTGAGATTCATCATGACATCATAACAGAGGATGAGGCTGAGCAGTATCAAGAATCAGAGGTATCAGTTCAGGAACCTGCACCAACAAAGTCTCAATTTGATTTTTATTATTCTGACTCTGACGAGGATGAAAAAGCTGAGTTTCTTGTACTAACTGCACAACAACAAGGAAGGATGAAACTTTCCATCCTCAGAATGCAGATCTTGGAGAATGCTTTGCACTAATGTTTGAAGACGATCTACCTAAGCCAATCACTCACTCAGATCAGATGATGAAGACCTAAAATCTGATATTTCTTTACATTCTCACATTGATATTTCAGGAGCATGCATTTCACAGATGACAGATGAAGAACTGAATGCTGAGATCCTAAAATTCATCTGTGAAGAAAGGTAGAGCAAGAAGCAGAGCAAATAGAGGAGCAATTGTCAGACAAAATTAAAGATACAGTGAATTCAGGCGAAACATCACTGTTTTGGGGAGTACAATTTAGAGATATTACTCAGAAACTTGACAGAATGGAAATTCCATTCCAAGTCAAGCACCATACAAGACCTCCTGATTTTCTTTCTTTCTTTTCAGGAATAACTGGAGCAACAAATATTAAAAAGGTGGCACAAGCACTGAATTAGACAAAATTTATTTTACCACCTTACTGTTGGAAGAGACCCTTCAAAAGCAACGCACATGGGAATGTCTTTAATCGGACATCCAAAATGACGCTGAAACCGCTTTGACAGATAGATTTTAGTCACGTCTGGCTGAAGACGAAAAATTTAGCGCTAGCAGGGAGGCAACCCATGCAATTTGTTGTAATTTTTGTTTTTCATATTTCATGTTGTAGAATTTTTAATTTTGTGTGTTGTTTTGTAGGGAAAAGCACAAACAGAGCATTTTAAGACAGAAGGAATGGTGTTTGGCAATCATAATGATAAGAACCAATTCATTAGCGATGGCTGAGTAAAGAATTAATTCTTGAGACACATCCTAATGAATTTATACTAAGCGAGTGGCGTATTGCGTACACAATTCTGTTGCCTTAATTATTGCTTTAATTCGCTTTTCTGTTGTAATTATCTTTATTTTCGTAGACAGGATCCAGACTTTTTGACCTTACACGATTTCTTTTGTTTTGTTTAGCTAACAAGCTTCCTTTGGAAGATACTAGTGCTATTATCATTGCACATTTGGAGGCATCCAGAGTTAAGAAAGAAATACATAAAAAATGGAAGTCACTTCAAGAAGACGAGTTGAGAACATCTGTGTGTTTTGCGGTAGTAGTGTTGGTGCTAAACCACAATACATAGAAGCAGCACAAGAATTGGGTCGAGTCTTAGCTGCAAGGAATATGCACTTAATATATGGCAGAGGCAATCTTGGACTAATGGGGATCGTTTCAAAAGCCGTACAGGAATGAGGCAGACACGTTTTGGGAATCATCCCAAAACCTTTGGCAGAGGCAAATCTTATTGGATCATCAAACGGAGAGGAACTGATCGTGCCAGGTATGTCTGAACGACTGATGGAAATGATTAACCGTGCTGATGCTTTTATTGCTTTGCCAGGTGGCTTGGGCACATTGGAGGAAATTTTTATAGTACTATCTTTGGCGAATCTGAACATACACCAGAAACCGCTTGGACTGCTCAACGTTGATGGATTTTATGATTTTCTTTGTGTGTTTCTTGATGATGCTCGGAGAAATGGGTTCGTGTCAAAACCTTTAAAAGAACTCCTTTTTACAGCCAGAACTGCTCCGGATCTAATTGACCAACTCTTAGCATATGAACCACAAGTTGACCATATCATTTCAAAGATAAAATAGTCCGATGATGATCGTGGTAAGAAGCGTCGAATAAATCTGGATCTTAACCTTTAATTTTCCTGTAGAATTTTAACTAATCAGGTATTATCTTCTAAACTCTTCTTCTACTGATTAAGACATTGGGGACAATGTCTCATTTAGGTTTGGGGGTGAGGAATAGTTAATAGTACTTGTTTGTATTGTGTTTTTATTAGTACAAATTTTTTCAAAAACTTGACCGGCGTAAACACACACGTATAACGCAAGCGCACGTATCGTTCAAGTAGTATAAAAATATCGATCCCACGATGACTTAATTCCTAATGTTGTTATTAATTGTTAAATCTACTTATTTACAAATATCTAATTGAGGGAGAAGTTATTGATTGCTTGAAATGATCTGATTTGTAGATTTGCTAAATAAATAAATAAATAAAAAGACAAAAGAAAAACTAAGGAAAATAAAAAGACTCAAAGATCTAGGGTTGTGAATCTTTCTAATATCTATTAAAAGATGAAGTAGTTATATCATAGTTGGGTAAAATATTGAATTATTAATCTGGAACACTAAATTATGTAAAAGCCTCTTCCGATGGTCATTTACAAATACCTAGAATAATCAAATTGAACCATATGTCTATGTCAATTAAATTACCTAGATTCATTAAGATTGAATTCCAATTATGATTACCCCCGCCCAACAGGTATATTCCTATCCTGTAAGGAAATCTATTAAAGGTTTATCTATCCTTAAAGAAGATCGTGGGTTGTTGAGTATAAGGTCTTTAAACTTAAAATTCCTATGTCTAGTTCATTTTAAATTTTATCTAATCAATTTTATTAGTGATCAGTTAATAAAAAGGCATTAAGGTTATGACTCAACAAATAATTCTTTTAATTATCCAAACTATAATCTAACCCTTTTTTTAATCGGTAATATTAGATTTTATCACAACCCTAGATATTTAACTTAGTTACAACACTAACTAAAGCTGATAAAACTTAAAAGACATAAAATGAAATTGCTGAAAAGTAATAAAAAGAAATGCTAAGGTAAAAGGAATTAACTTCTACTATTCACTATTTAGATATCTCCTATAAAATAATATATAATCTTGTGATATTTTAAACCAACCGTCCAGAATGGCGGTATCTTGATTAAGTCAAATTCAAATATACCAGCCATAAGGCGGAACAGAAATATAAACTTAAACCAACTGTCCAGTATGGCGGTATCCTCATTAAGTCAGGTTTAACCAGATTAAATTTAATAACCAACCGTCCGAAAATGGCGGTATCCTTTATTAATTCAGATTTTAAATAGTTTATATATTATTTTTTAAGGGAAATTAATCTAAAAAGAAAAAGAAAAAGTATTACCTTATTACCTCAGCATAGAGAAGTTACCCCCTCATAGATGGATAGAATTACTACTACAAAGCGTAAATAAAACTGAATATAAGAAGAAATTAAGAAGAACTCTCTTTTATTTAAGTATTTACAGAGGATTTGGTACATTTGAAACTAAAAATTCAAAATCTATTTATAGGCAAAAAAATCCAATTTTTTTATTATTATTTTTATGATTTTTTATTATTTTATTAATTTATTATTATTATTTTGGATCGCTGAATTTTCGACACGTGGCATGGTGGCTAAAAAAAACGGCTCGTTGAATTTTTGACATGTGGCATGGTGGTGCAATTACCAAAATACCCTCGGTGTCGGGACTCCCAAAATTACCAAAATATCATTTTCGTCAAATTTCACAGTTTTGCTCCAAATCACCTCCAGAATGTATTGAAACTTTATTTCGGTGTCGGGATGTCCAAAATTACCAAAATACCCTTTGTGTCGGGACGCCCAAAAATTACCAAAATACCATTTTTGCCAAATTTCACCAAATTTCACAGTTTTGCTCCAAATCACCTCCAGAAAGTCCTGAAACTTTATTTATCTACAAAATAACACAAAACACATCAAAATATTCACAAAACTCAAGAAACTATATAAAATATAAGTGGGAATATTGATAGTTTTACCACTCATCACACAAAAACTTGACCGGCGTAAACACACACGTATAACGCAAGCGCACGTATCGTTCAAGTAGTATAAAAATATCGATCCCACGATGACTTAATTCCTACTGTTGTTATTAATTGTCAAAATCTACTTATTTACAAATATCTAATTGAGGGAGAAGTGATTGCTTGCTTGAAATGATCTCATTTGTAGATTTGCTAAATAAATAAATAAATAAAAAGACAAAAGAAAATACTAAGGAAAATAAAAAGACTCAAAGATCTAGGGTTGTGAATCTTTCTAATATCTATTAAAAGATGAAGTAATTATATCATAGTTGGGTAAAATATTGAATTATTAATCTGGAACACTAAATTATGTAAAAGCCTCTTCCGATGGTCATTTACAAATACCTAGAATAATCAAATTGAACCATATGTCTATGTCAATTAAATTACCTAGATTCATTAAGATTGAATTCCAATTATTGATTACCCCCGCCCAACAGGTATATTCCTATCCTGTAAGGAAATCTATTAAAGGTTAATCTATCCTTAAAGAAGATCGTGGGTTGTTGAGTATAAGGTCTTTAAACTTAAAATCCCTATGTCTAGTTCATTTTAAATTTTATCTAATCAATTTTATTAGTGATCAGTTAATAAAAAGGCATTAAGGTTATGACTCAACAAATAATTCTTTTAATTATCCAAACTATAATCTAACCCTTTTTTTTAAATCGGTAATATTAGATTTTATCACAACCCTAGATATTTAACTTAGTTACAACACATAACTAAAGCTGATATAAACTTAAAAGACATAAAATGAAATTGCTGAAAAGTATAAAAAGAAATGCTAAGGTAAAAGGAATTAACTTCTACTATTCACTATTTAGATATCTCCCATAAAATAATATATAATATTGTGATATTTTAAACCAACCGTCCAGAATGGCGGTATCTTGATTAAGTCAAATTCAAATATATCAGCCATAAGGCGGAACAGAAATATAAACTTAAACCAACCGTCCAGTATGGCAGTATCCTCATTAAGTCGGGTTTAACCAGATTAAATTTAATAACCAACCGTCCGAAAATGGCGGTATCCTTTATTAATTCAGATTTTAAATAGTTTATATATTATTTTTTAAGGGAGATTAATCTAAATAGCAAAAGTAAAAGTATTACCTTATTACCTCAGCATAGAGAAGTTACCCCCTCATAGATGGATAGAATTACTGCTACAAAGCGTAAATAAAACTGAATATAAGAAGAAAATAATAAGAACTCTCTTTTATTTAAGTATTTACAGAGGATTTGGTACATTTGAAACTAAAAATTCAAAATCTATTTATAGGCAAAAAAATCCAATTTTTTATTATTATTTTTCTGATTTTTTATTATTTTATTATTTTTTTTGGATCGCTGAATTTTCGACACGTGGCATGGTGGCTAAAAAAAACGGCTCGTTGAATTTTTGACATGTGGCATGGTGGTGCAATTACCAAAATACCCTCGGTGTCGGGACGCCCAAAATTACCAAAATATCATTTTCGTCAAATTTCACAGTTTTGCTCCAAATCACCTCCAGAATGTATTCAAACTTTATTTCGGTGTCGGGATGTCCAAAATTACCAAAATACCCTTTGTGTCGGGACGCCCAAAAATTACCAAAATACCTTTTTTGCCAAATTTCACCAAATTTCACAGTTTTGCTCCAAATCACCTCCAGAATGTCCTGAAACTTTATTTATCTACAAAATAACACAAAACACATCAAAATATTCACAAAACTCAAGAAACTATATAAAATATAAGTGGGAAATATTGATAGTTTTACCACTCATCACACAAAAACTTGACCGGCGTAAACACACACGTATAACGCAAGCGCACGTATCGTTCAAGTAGTATAAAAATATCGATCCCACGATGACTTAATTCCTACTGTTTTTATTAATTGTTAAATCTACTTATTTACAAATATCTAATAGAGGGAGAAGTGATTGATTGCTTGAAATGATCTGATTTGTAGATTTGCTAAATAAATAAATAAATAAAAAGACAAAAGAAAATACTAAGGAAAATAAAAAGACTCAAAGATCTAGGGTTGTGAATCTTTCTAATATCTATTAAAAGATGAAGTAATTATATCATAGTTGGGTAAAATATTGAATTATTAATCTGGAACACTAAATTATGTAAAAGCCTATTCCGATGGTCATTTACAAATACCTAGAATAATCAAATTGAACCATATGTCTATGTCAATTAAATTACCTAGATTCATTAAGATTGAATTCCAATTATTGATTACCCCCGCCCAACAGGTATATTCCTATCCTGTAAGGAAATCTATTAAAGGTTTATCTATCCTTAAAGAAGATCGTGGGTTGTTGAGTATAAGGTCTTTAAACTTAAAATCCCTATGTCTAGTTCATTTTAAATTTTATCTAATCAATTTTATTAGTGATCAGTTAATAAAAAGGCATTAAGGTTATGACTCAACAAATAATTCTTTTAATTATCCAAACTATAATCTAACACTTTTTTTTAAATCGGTAATATTAGATTTTATCACAACCCTAGATATTTAACTTAGTTCCAACACATAACTAAAGCTGATATAAACTTAAAAGACATAAAATGAAATTGCTGAAAAGTAATAAAAAGAAATGTTAAGGTAAAAGGAATTAACTTCTACTATTCACTATTTAGATATCTCCCTTAAAATAATATATAATCTTGTGATATTTTAAACCAACCGTCCAGAATGGCGGTATCTTGATTAAGTCAAATTCAAATATATCAGCCATAAGGCGGAATAGAAATATAAACTTAAACCAACCGTCCAGTATGGCGGTATCCTCATTAAGTCAGGTTTAACCAGATTAAATTTAATAACCAACCGTCCGAAAATGGCGGTATCCTTTATTAATTCAGATTTTAAAAAGTTTATATATTATTTTTTAAGGGAGATTAATTTAAATAGCAAAAGTAAAAGTATTACCTTATTACCTCAGCATAGAGAAGTTACCCTCTCATAGATGGATAGAATTACTACTACAAAGCGTAAATAAAATTGAATATAAGAAGAAAATAAGAACAACTCTCTTTTATTTAAGTATTTACCGAGGATTTGGTACATTTGAAACTAAAAATTCAAAATCTATTTATAGGCAAAAAAATCCAATTTTTTATTATTATTTTTCTATTTTTTTTTTTTTTGGATCGCTGAATTTTGGACACGTGGCATGGTGGCTAAAAAAAATGGCTCGTTGAATTTTTGACATGTGGCATGGTGGTGCAATTACCAAAATACCCTCGGTGTCGGGACGCCCAAAATTACCAAAATATCATTTTTCGTCAAATTTCACAGTTTTGCTCCAAATCACCTCCAGAATGTATTCAAACTTTATTTCGGTGTCGGGATGTCCAAAATTACCAAAATACCATTTGTGTCGGGACGCCCAAAATTACCAAAATACCCTTTTTGCCAAATTTCACCAAATTTCACAGTTTTGCGCCAAATCACCTCCAGAATGTCCTGAAACTTTATTTATCTACAAAATAACACAAAACACATCAAAATATTCACAAAACTCAAGAAACTATATAAAATATAAGTGGGAAATATTGATAGTTTTACCACTCATCACACAAAAACTTGACCGGCGTAAACACACACGTATAACGCAAGCGCATGTATCGTTCAAGTAGTATAAAAATATCGATCCCACGAGGACTTAATTCCTACTGTTGTTATTAATTGTTAAATCTACTTATTTACAAATATCTAATTGATGGAGAAGTGATTGATTGCTTGAAATGATCTGATTTGTAGATTTGCTAAATAAATAAATAAATAAAAAGACAAAAGAAAATACTAAGGAAAATAAAAAGACTCAAAGATCTAGGGTTGTGAATCTTTCTAATATCTATTAAAAGATGAAGTAGTTATATCATAGTTGGGTAAAATATTGAATTATTAATCTGGAACACTAAATTATGTAAAAGCCTCTTCCGATGGTCATTTACAAATACCTAGAATAATCAAATTGAACCATATGTCTATGTCAATTAAATTACCTAGATTCATTAAGATTGAATTCCAATTATTGATTACCCCCGCCCAACAGGTATATTCCTATCCTGTAAGGAAATCGATTAAAGATTTATCTATCTTTAAAGAAGATCGTGGGTTGGTGAGTATAAGGTCTTTAAACTTAAAATCTCTATGTCTAGTTCATTTTAAATTTTATCTAATCAATTTTATTAGTGATCAGTTAATAAAAATGCATTAAGGTTATGACTCAACAAATAATTCTTTTAATTATCCAAACTATAATCTAACCCTTTTTTTTAAATCGGTAATATTAGATTTTATCACAACCCTAGATATTTAACTTAGTTACAACACATAACTAAAGCTGATATAAACTTAAAAGACATAAAATGAAATTGCTGAAAAGTAATAAAAAGAAATGCTAAGGTAAAAGGAATTAACTTCTACTATTCACTATTTAGATATCTCCCATAAAATAATATATAATCTTGTGATATTTTAAACCAACCGTCCAGAATGGCGGTATCCTGATTAAGTCCAATTCAAATATACCAGCCATAAGGCGGAATAGAAATATAAACTTAAACCAACCGTCCAGTATGGCGGTATCCTCATTAAGTCAGGTTTAACCAGATTAAATTTAATAACCAACCGTCCGAAAATGGTGGTATCCTTTATTAATTCAGATTTTAAATAGTTTATATATTATTTTTTAAGGGAGATTAATCTAAATAGCAAAAGTAAAAGTATTACCTTATTACCTCAGCATAGAGAAGTTACTCCCTCATAGATGGATAGAATTACTACTACAAAGCATAAATAAAACTGAATATAAGAAGAAAATAAGAAGAACTCTCTTTTATTTAAGTTTTTACAGAGGATTTAGTACATTTGAAACTAAAAATTCAAAATCTATTTATAGGCAAAAAAATCCATTTTTTATTATTATTTTTCTGATTTTTTAGTATTTTATTATTTTTTTTTGGATCGCTGAATTTTCGACACGAGGCATGGTGGCTAAAAAAAACGGCTCGTTGAATTTTTGACATGTGGCATGGTGGTGCAATTACCAAAATACCCTCGGTGTCGGGACGCCCAAAATTACCAAAATATCATTTTCGTCAAATTTCACAGTTTTGCTCCAAATCACCTCCAGAATGTATTGAAACTTTATTTCGGTGTCGGGATGTCCAAAATTACCAAAATACCCTTTGTGTCGGGACGCCCAAAATTACCAAAATACCCTTTTTGCCAAATTTCACCAAATTTCACAGTTTTGCTCCAAATCACCTCCAGAATGTCCTGAAACTTTATTTATCTACAAAATAACACAAAACACATCAAAATATTCACAAAACTCAAGAAACTATATAAAATATAAGTGGGAAATATTGATAGTTTTACCACTCATCACACAAAAACTTGACCGGCGTAAACACACACGTATAACGCAAGCGCACGTATCGTTCAAGTAGTATAAAAATATCGATCCCACGATAACTTAATTCCTACTGTTGTTATTAATTGTCAAAATCTACTTATTTACAAATATCTAATTGAGGGAGAAGTGATTGCTTGCTTGAAATGATCTCATTTGTAGATTTGCTAAATAAATAAATAAATAAAAAGACAAAAGAAAATACTAAGGAAAATAAAAAGACTCAAAGATCTAGGGTTGTGAATCTTTCTAATATCTATTAAAAGATGAAGTAGTTATATCATAGTTGGGTAAAATATTGAATTATTAATCTGGAACACTAAATTATGTAAAAGCCTCTTCCGATGATCATTTACAAATACCTAGAATAATCAAATTGAACCATATGTCTATGTCAATTAAATTACATAGATTCATTAAGATTGAATTCCAATTATTGATTACCCCCGCCCAACAGGTATATTCCTATCCTGTAAGGAAATCTATTAAAGGTTTATCTATCCTTAAAGAAGATCGTGGGTTGTTGAGTATAAGGTCTTTAAACTTAAAATCCCTATGTCTAGTTCATTTTAAATTTTATCTAATCAATTTTATTAGTGATCAGTTAATAAAAAGGCATTAAGGTTATGACTCAACAAATAATTCTTTTAATTATCCAAACTATAATCTAACCCTTTTTTTTAAATCGGTAATATTAGATTTTATCACAACCCTAGATATTTAACTTAGTTACAACACATAACTAAAGCTGATATAAACTTAAAAGACATAAAATGAAATTGCTGAAAAGTAATAAAAAGAAATGCTAAGGTAAAAAGAATTAACTTCTACTATTCACTATTTAGATATCTCCCATAAAATAATATATAATCTTGTGATATTTTAAACCAACCGTCCAGAATGGCGGTATCTTGATTAACTCAAATTCAAATATATCAGCCATAAGGCGGAACAGAAATATAAACTTAAACCAACCGTCCAGTATGGCGGTATCCTCATTAAGTCAGGTTTAACCAGATTAAATTTAATAACCAACCGTCCGAAAATGGCGGTATCCTTTATTAATTCAGATTTTAAATAGTTTATATATTATTTTTTAAGGGAGATTAATCTAAATAGCAAAAGTAAAAGTATTACCTTATTACCTCAGCATAGAGAAGTTACCCCCTCATAGATGGATAGAATTACTACTACAAAGCGTAAATAAAACTGAATATAAGAAGAAAATAAGAAGAACTCTCTTTTATTTAAGTATTTACAGAGGATTTAGTACATTTGAAACTAAAAATTCAAAATCTATTTATAGGCAAAAAAATCCAATTTTTTATTATTATTTTTCTGATTTTTTATTATTTTATTATTTTTTTTTGGATCGCTGAATTTTCGACACGTGGCATGGTGGCTAAAAAAAATGGCTCGTTTAATTTTTGACATGTGGCATGGTGGTGCAATTACCAAAATACCCTCGGTGTGGGACGCCCAAAATTACCAAAATATCATTTTCGTCAAATTTCACAGTTTTGCTCCAAATCACCTCCAGAATGTATTGAAACTTTATTTCGGTGTCGGGATGTCCAAAATTACCAAAATACCCTTTGTGTCGGGACGCCCAAAATTACCAAAATACCTTTTTTGCCAAATTTCACCAAATTTCACAGTTTTGCTCCAAATCACCTCCAGAATGTCCTGAAACTTTATTTATCTACAAAATAACACAAAACACATCAAAATATTCACAAAACTCAAGAAACTATATAAAATATAAGTGGGAAATATTGATAGTTTTACCACTCATCAGGCTACCTCTTCCCTCATTCGATTCGGACCAGCTTCCATCATTTCTTCAATCATCTTTTCCAGACTTTCCAGCTTCTCCATCATGGTCTTCATAAAGGCCTGGGTTGACTCCATCTCCTTTCTCATGTTTTCTTCCATCTTCTCCATCCATTCCGTTGTTGAAGCCTCTGAAGACCTGTGATTCCCTTCTTATGCCATCATTTCAACACGTCTACTGTTTTTTGTTACTTCCTCATACACAGCGCCAACTGTTGATGGCTGATTTTGGTTCCAAGGATAAATCCGGAAACTCATTCCTCGAACAATCTTCCCCCAACTGTGAATTTGTTTGGTTTGTTGGGAACCGAAAGTAAACTTAGAAGGAAAATGAAAAACACACAGATAAGAACATAGGATTTAACGTGGTTCGGCGGAATGGATCCGGCCTATGTCCACAGACACAAAGAAAGAGAGTTTTTATAAAATGGCCGGGTTTGACTGACCAAGGCAAGATTACAAATATCACCGACCTCTGTCACGTCTTCTCTCCCTAAAAATAGGCTTTTTTTTTTCTCTCTTACAAGCTTTTTGAATGAAAATTGCTAACTCCCACCCAAATGCACTCTAACCCTTTATATAATAAAGAAAATAATATTGTTCCACCATCCTCGTGACGTCAGCCATGTGAACCTACTGCTGCCAAATAGGCAATCAGCCCCAACTGTTCAGCCGAAAGCAGACCTGTCATCTGCCATTTCATTAAACCCTAACATTTTCTTGGGAAGACTCCACACGCTACCCTTATGATGTCAGCATGTATCCACCTATTCACGCGGTGGCATGTGTCAGGAGATAAGTTGTGCCTATCATATCAAGACTTTATAGATGACGCAAGTCCCAAAGTCGCGTTTACACCTTTATACTTGGGCCCGATCAATGTCACCCCGCCCTGATCTAATCCACCTCGACATGTCCCACCAGGTCGGGTGGTCGTAACAACATCCATTCCATTGTGCCGAGCCACCGGGTCGGGTCGGACTTGAGGTCCCTGATTGCCCTGCTTCTCTTAACACTTTTACTCATCGGATCGGTGATGAAATGAGGATCGAGCCTAACTGAAAATTCCCTTCATGCCTTTTTGAATTTGCTGAGGACTCTGAGACCCTGAAATCACTATCAACAAGAATTCACCGAAATAGTTTAGCTGGTGTTTCTCTCAAATTTTTGAATTTTGATATACTAATTAGTATTGTTGTGTTTCCTGAAGATAGTCTTATTAGATTCCTGTCAAATCTTTAAAAAGAAGAGAGAGATATAAATTGAGAGAAATAAATTTAAAATCATCCCTCCTCTATTATTTATTTATTTATTTATTTTTGCTTCAATTCTTATAACTTAAATTATTAAAACAACATTCTAGCCTCCAAAAATCTAAAAGTTGCAGGAAGTGAATTGGCTTCCATTGACCAAAAAGAATCATCAAATCATGTCATTAAACACCTATCATTTCAACTTGGGATGCTCATTTTCTACTTAAACCAACCACATCATTCTTAAAATAAAAAAATTTAATAAAAATTTTAAAAAATAAATAAATTAATCAATTAATGATAACTTGTTGAAATTAACCTATCCTATCTTACCAAATTTCAAAACCAAAATTTTGATACACGCAAAATGTCTTAGTCAACCAATATTTTTTCTTAATCAAACCTCTTAGACTGAACAACCACTAATTGACTAGAATAATGGATGAGTATGGGCAATTACTTCTGGTTCATTTAAAAAATTATTAAATGTATCATATAAAATAATAAAATAATAAAATATCTTATTCGTTATGAGTATGGGATATAATAACGGTCTGGAAGGAGGATTTTCCTTCTATTATCATTTATAATTTTAATCTATGAATGATTCATATTCAAAAAAAAAAAAAAAAAAAAAAATCACACGAAGAGGACTTTTTCCCTGGTGGTTTTTACTTTTGGAAATCGAGAAGGTGATGAGTTGCTTCTAAAAGTTATAAGGAAGTAAGAGAGTAAAAAAATTAATTATATAAATAAAATAATCCCAAAACATTTCACGTATGGACAGAAGAAAAGTCCTCTGATTCTTCTACTTGTTGTCTCCCAGTGGCAAAAATATAATTCACATTCATTCATTTTAATTGGTTGATTAATATTATGATGGTGCTTAAAATTCTATTAGAAAGGGGAAGTAATAGTAGTAATTTATATGATTAAAGAGCTTTGTAGTTTTGTACAAACAACAAGACATGCCTCCCACTTTTATTCCTGTTTCTGCTCACGGACTGTACAGCAATAGAGTCTGAAAACCCAAGCTCATCAGGTACTCTTCTTGCAAGTTCTCTTCAACCCATTTTAGCTAACTGTAGTATCTCAAATACCCAGATGCTGTTTTGCTTCTCATTGTTTTACATGCATGTTTTCATTTTATTTATTTGTTTTTGGGACGGCTTCTGAATGCTAAGCGAAGAGACTCATCTGAAAAAAGCAAGCGCTTTTAATAGTTTTTTTGATATTTTTTTTGTCCTACTACTTAAATTGTGCAGAGTGATAGCATGCTTGACTGACGGAAACACGAGGAGGAGCTTTTAGTTAGTCCTAATTGATTAAGATTCTGTTTTTGTATCAAGTTTTGGACTTTAGTCTTGAATTGGTTCTGAAAAATGACATATTTGCTTTTGAGATTGATGGTGTTGGTTGGTGTTTACTTGAAATCTTGTTCAAGACACTCAAGGGTTTAAGGACAAAAGATTTTGGGTTTTTGTCTTTTCACTTTGAAGAGCATTGTTTCTCTCTCAATGTTGTGGAAATTAAGTGAGGATTGTTAATTGCTAGGAGTTGGGAGTTGAAATCTCTTTGTTAGGTGATTGTACCTAGAATCTGCAACTCATTGGCTCGAGGATATAGAACCTAAACTGTGTATGCTTTCCCATACAAAAGCAACTTTTGTAGGTGTCTTTCGATAAATTTTGTGTCGCAGTTGTTGCATTGCCGTTGAAGATCATAAACTCACCAGAATTTTGTTTCACTAACCTTCATCAATGTCGGAGAAAAGCATCCTTCACTCAAGGTTTCTTTTCTGTTTGATAACCATTTCTATGTTCCTTTTGATCATTTCTTCTTCGTCTCTTCTTCAATTTAGCAGCACATCGATTATACCAAGATCTGTTTTCAAGTTAATTCTTCTTAACAGTACATCAGTTTTCTTAAAAGCCAATGTTGAAAATGAACCAATGAAACATCCTTTTATCTCTTCTATGGATTCACAAACTGATATAGAAACTTCAATGAGAAGAGGAGAGACTGCTTATCAGAGAAGCAATTCTGGCGAGAAAATGAGTGGTTCTTTTGGACAGCGGAAAAGTAAAAAATGTGAACCAAGTCAGGCTCTCTTACGAGTGTTCATGTACGATTTGCCTTCTGAATTTCACTTTAGATTATTGGGTTGGAAGGGAAAGCCAAACCAGACATGGCCTGATGTCAGCAAACCAAGTAAAATTTGGCCATACCCAGGTGGGTTGAATTTACAGCACAGTATTGAGTATTGGCTGACTCTTGATCTTCTATCATCAAATATCGAAAATATATGCAGACCATGTACTGCTATTAGAGTTATGAATTCGAGTGAAGCAGATGTCATGTTTGTGCCATTCTTCTCGTCTTTGAGTTACAACCGCTATTCTAAGCTCCATGGGAAAGAGAAGATTAGTGTTAACAAGATGTTGCAAAGGAAATTGATTCAGTTTCTGATGGATCAGGATGAATGGAAACGGTTGGGCGGGCAGGATCACTTAATAGTAGCCCATCATCCAAATAGCATGTTGGATGCAAGAAGGAAGTTGGGTTCTGCCATGTTTGTGCTTGCAGATTTTGGTAGATACCCTGTAGAAATAGCAAACCTCGAGAAGGATATTATTGCTCCTTACTTGCATCTTGTGAGGACCATTCCTGGTGGTGAATCAGCCCCATTTGATCAACGTCCTACATTAGCTTATTTTCAAGGAGCAATATATCGAAAAGATGTAAGTTCTTTGTTTTTGTTTTATTATGAATTAACAATTAGTTTTTCATGATGTAGTACTGCTTTGAGGCAGAAGCCCTTTTCATATGGATTTCTTCTGTCCCATTGATGGAAATTAATCAACAGATACATATGTTAGCCTGAATTGCCGATAAAACATTTCTCAAAATGCCTTACTCACCCTACCGACTACAGAAATTTCACATGATTTCGAAATTTCAGATGTTATGATGAATTAGTCAATGAAAACTTTCTATTATCATGATTTGATGATTGACATGCACCCAAACTAAACGGTTCCCATTGTGCTAGTCCTTTCATTTCCAAATCATGAAAAATCAGCTTGATAAACACCAAGATTTTTTTAACGCTCTTATATATGCATTTTCTAGATCAATGGTTAGTTTCGTCCAGTTGGTGCAAATTTAATTTTGATGATCTTCCTCCATGACCATTTTGAAGAGGATACATAACATATCTTCCTTTACACCTTTTTGCACAGTGCAGTTGGATTCGTAATTACCTTGTTAAATTTTCTGGTTCCCAACTTCAGAATATGTAATTGCCTTAACCGTAGTATCCTGCAAAGTTTTAAATTAGATTGTTCTGTGAGATGAAACCATCCCTTTTGTCTTTCTAGCATCTGGAGGCATATATTTACACCATTTAAGCATTGAATAATACAAATGCAGTAGAATGTTATATATTTGAATTATAATTTTTTTTCCTTTTTGGTTTTCTGTTTGATGTGATTTGCAGGATTCTGACATTGCCATCACTGCCCTTAAGTTAAAGCAAACCTTTTCTTAACTTCCTTTATACTTGAACTCTTGTTTGGAGTAAAACTTGCCATCATTATACTTGCCAACTTATCATACCTTTCCTATTAACCAACATAGTTTCATGTTTCTATGTTTCTTCAGGGAGGAGTCATCCGGCAAGAACTCTATTACCTTCTCAAAGATGAAAAAGATGTGCACTTTACGTTTGGAAGTATTCAAGGAGATGGAGTAAGAAATGCTGGCCGAGGGATGGCATCGTCCAAATTTTGCCTTAATATAGCTGGCGATACCCCTTCCTCAAATCGCCTTTTTGATGCAATTGCAAGCCACTGTGTTCCTGTGATAATAAGTGATGAAATTGAGTTACCATACGAAGATGTCTTAGACTACTCAGAGTTTTGCATCACTGTTAATTCAACTGATGCTGTCAGGAAAGGATTTCTGCTTAATCGTCTTCGAGGAATTAAACGAGAACAATGGACCAAGATGTGGGGAAGACTAAAGGAAGTTGGGCGACACTTTGAATATCAGTATCCATCCCAGCCTGGTGATGCCGTAGATATGATTTGGGAGGCAGTTTCACGTAAGGTGCCTTCAATACAATTTAAAGTTCACAGGAGGAACAGATACCTTAGATCTCAGCATCCGGTAAATAGCAACTGAAATGAAGAGACATTTCTTGACTGACATACTATAAGCGTCATTTTTTTCCTGCATTTGATGATTTTGGAAGAGATGAACATAGTTTCATTGACAATCTGCTAGAGCTTTTGCTTTCTTATTTATTCTTACCATTGGTATTGTTAGTTTTAGTTAGAGAATTTTTTATTTTCTTGAGTACAACTTTCTAATTTGGATTTAAGTCGTGGAAGAACCAACTAAATCAGTAGTTAAGCCGATTAATTTTCTACTAAATTTAAAATTTATTATCCTGTGAATAAAACTACCTCTATCATTAAAAGAAACTTTTGAAAATTGAACTTATCTTTGAGTGTGCACTCGCACATGAAAGAAAAAAAATCAAGATGGAATGTTTTATCTAAACATGAATAGAGTAAACAACCATTTAGCTTATAATTGTCTACCCAGTGGTGCTTGTGCATAATGCATACATTTATGCGTGGTTTTATTTTAGTAATTTCTACATATTCCTTGTGTTTGTAGATGTTTTGAGGGAGAGGAAAAAACGTAGAGATATGCGGCAACTGGTTCAAAAACATAGGAGGTGATGAAGCTGTAGTTGTTGCAAACATTAAATTGCAACTTTATTTAGTTCTAGAATACAAAAACTAGAGTTACCATTCAGAACTAAAGAAGTGTTCTACTGTAGAAAGGATAAAACTGACTATCTTTTGTATGACAAATAGCATCTTCTCTATTGAAAGTGTTCAGTCATTGGTGACATGTTAGGACCTAAGTTTATGTGATACAGAGAGGATGCCAGCTTACAGATGTGAACTATAGTCTTTCAGCTCAATAAAAAGTTTGCCTAAAACAAGTGGAAACAAAGAAATCCAACAAACCCAGAAGCAGAGGAAATCTCTCTCATTTCTTCACCTTTTAGCATCGACTAGCCACACCCTCCTTCGGCAAAAATCTTCCTTACCTTAGCAGTAGGGCAAAATAGCCTCAGCATGTTCAACCTCTGTTGTGAATAGGGTCTGAACCTTTTGGAACTTGTCTTTTATATGATTGATTTGGATCAAACATCATTGAAGGTGCAGGTGCCAAACCGTGGTTCATTTGTAAATCCTTGATAGCGACAGCCTCGAGAGCACGAGCATTTCGAACAAATGGCAGTAGTTCTCTATCCCATCTGAGAGCAAGATCAATGCTTCTCAGGGCAGAAACCTTTTCTGGTTGAAGAGTTAAAAAGCCAAAACAAACAATAAGAATGAATCCCCTATAAAACAAAAACTCCATGTTTGTGCTATGAAGTAAAACAAGAGGAGTCAGAGGTATCTCTGTTGTTATGAAAGCTGAAGTAATGATGTTAGATTGCAGCCTCTACTTGTTATGGCTTATATGTGCAGGAGTTATAATCCTGAGGATTTATCTTTTATGGGATTTGGAAGACTAAAAGTGTAAAGCACCAGGTTGGCCCCAGAACATGTAGGGAAGCTTTAGATTCACCTCAATCATAAGCCTGCCATAGAAGCAATTTAAAGGCTGTATTAGAAGACTCTGACAGGTTTGAACAAAAAAGGTATAGTTGGAACACTATCCTTGGGAAGCCAAGCATCTTTTTATATTTGTTTCCCTATCATTTGTCCTTGCTTTTTTTACTAAACAAAGACCAATCACTATTCACTCTCTGATTCTTAGCCGACTTGCCGTACAACTGTTGTAAGGTAGACATATGAAACAAGAGCTAGCTAAATGCTTTTATGATTTTCATATATTACATAGAGTATTGATTGAGAGTATAAGAAGGTAATTTATAAATATTGAATTGAGAATATAAACTAATTTATAAGCTCACCAAACACTACAATAATAATATGCATTACTTGTCAAGTGCAATATAATAACTTTATTGGCTTGACTGCCAAATGCAATGAAGCCACAACACTAAATGGGTTTCCTTTACGCTTTTCTTTTCGATTGCCCATCTCTAAGCCATGCCCTCCATTTAAAGTTTTAAAAGATGAAAAATGCACAAGTCCTCAATATTGTTTGCCAAATCGTTTCACTTTTTTTGCCTTTTATTTTCTCGATTACCCATGAAGACCGAAATTTGAATTAGCAAGCGACACCAAAATTTGTAAGTAACATATTGCATGAAAACTAAAGAGTGAAGAAACCGAGATAACTTCCTAAACCATATTTATAGCGAGATCCTTATCTAATGAGCATCTTTTTAGATTGGAAAGAATATGTTGTCTTGTTGGAATGAAGAATGAGGACCAGTCATAGTCCTCGCTTAGGAAATGTTTTACATAACATCAAATATATTTGTGGGCCTTTGTTTAAAGCAAAAGAGAAATGGATGAGTTGATGTTGCCGCTTTCAAAATTCATTCTTGAGGACCTTCAACATCACATTTATGGTGTGTTTTCCAATAAAATTGTTTATTTCATAAAATTGAATAAAAATGAGAATGTGAATGGAAATGGGGCCCACAAATTTGGGAATGAAGAATGAGAATCTCATTCCCACCACCCTTCATGGGAAAGAGATTCTCATTCCCATTATTGATGGGAAATTACAATATTATCCCTAAGATAATTAATTAATATTAATTTATAAATTATAAATAAAATATATTAATAATTAATCAATAATTAATAAAAAAATAATATTTATTATTTTAATAAAATAATAATTTAATAAAAGAATATATTAATATTTTAATAATTAATACATTAATAATTAATTAATAAAGTAATAATTAATTAATACTTAAATAATATATAATAAATAAAAACTATTAATCAATAATTAATAATAAAATAATATTTAATATTTTAATAAAAAAATAATTTAACATTGAGTAATTATTACATCAAAAATTAATAATAATAATAAATTATAAATTAATATATAATTATAACTAAAGGTATTTTTATAACTTTTTAACATTTCATTCCGCTTATTGGATAAAGTAAACACATCAATGGTAATACTGCTTCATTCCGATTCCGATTCCGATTCCTACAGTTAAGTAAACAACTTATTCTGATTCCGATTTACCATTCTCATTCCAGCTCATTCCGATTTACCATTCTCATTCCAGCTCATTCCGATTCCATTTCATTCCGATTCCATCTCATTCTGATTACGAGTACGTAAACGCATCATTAACTTTAAAACTCAACACATAAACAACATCTAGCATTCCAAATCATGTTGCCTCAAGTTACTGAGTCCTAAAAGGCTCATGTCATTTGCAAAATGTTTTTCTCATCATTATCCACACTTCCACAGAAGCTATGCTGACATACAAATGAAACTCCAGCAGCAAATAGCAGCTGTGATATCATAAATTTATGTACAGATAAAACAAGAGAAATTGGATATTCGAAATAAAATGAAAGAGCGTGCAGGGTTTATATAACATAACAAAGCTAGAGATGCAATTCGATTTCAGAAAATACAACATTCCCATCTTCCTCTCACTTCCGACTCGGTTATTCTCAAGCCTACAGGAAGATGTAATCAGAGTAAATGAAACAATTATTGGGGCGGCTCTTGATGGGGTGTCCCGGCTGGTCCCCGTGCTATTGTGAAGTGCAAGCCCCGGCGTTGCCCTGCCTGAATCATAAATGCAACTTCAGTTGCTGCAAGTGCTGCTGCTTCCTGATTCCATACAAAGTACATAAAAGAAATCAATTGGTAAATAATAAAAAATAACTATAAAATATCAGAAAATATTGAAATTGTACAGAGCATAAACATTTAAATTTTAATATGCTACAACAATAATACTTGTAAGATTTTGGACTCTCCAAGAAGCAAAAAAGCTCTAGAGAGAACAAATCTCCAAGGAAAACTCTAATCATCGATATAGACACCACTTGGCAGACTATTCCAAGGAATTCAGCTAGCAGTGCTACAGTTTTGATGAATGACCACCTTTTAAAGCAGACAAAGTAATCATACATGCCTTATCATTGTCATTTATGGCTCTGTGTTTCAGAAGATAAACTTTATTTCATTACGTTGTCTTTCTTGGGAAAAGGTGGGAGCCACACTAACCTGTCTTTGCCTTCGTTGCTGCAATATACTGACAGCCCATGCCATGATGTAACATGGAAGAAGAAAACCAGCAGCCCGAAGCAAGAAAAGCTGTCCAGCATAGATCATTTAATCAGTCAGACAAGAACATAATGCAAAACAATTATCATGAAATTGAAAATTCATATCAACATACAGAGAAAAAAGTAGAAGCGTCATTGTCATCTCCATCTGAATTGGTGAGAGTCACAGCATGCCTCAAGAGTAGAAGAGCCATTAACTGCAAAGCGAGGAAAACTAATAGTTATTTATCCAAAAATGAGAACAGCACTGTCTCACTAGCAACTGATAAGACATCAAAGATCAAATAAAATCTTGTCCTCCAACTGTTAATTCAACTTGCTTAAAGATGAGATGCAAGGAAAACACAGAGAAACAAAAGAGCTGCATAAAATAACTAGTGATAGATTCATTTATTGTCACTGGGAATGTGCTACTTCATCTTCTGAAAAGTCCTTTATTTCATTCTTAAGAAATAGAGATGTTCCGTGATATTTAAGAACAGGTCTTAAATTAGAAAAGTTAAAAATTAGGGCTTGTAACAATATGTAAAATACATACGCTTGGGATAGTGAAAAAGGCGATAAATCACAAGAAATCTTTGAATTCTTTTACTAATCTTCGAAAGTGATTTTTTGACAATCGAAATAGAGTGAATTCGATTCTGATTTAACAGAATAATTTTAGGAAGAAACCAACAATTTATGATATTGTATTTTACATAAGAATATAACCACATAATTCTATTTTCCATATCAGAATAACAACTCACATGATTTTCTTTCTCTAAAAATTAATGTCTTACAATTAGGACTGCAGAGCGGCAGAATGCAGCTCCACTAGCATTGGTATCAGCATACTCATCGTACTCAGCCCCCAGCAAATGGCGTTCTGCAGCTGCCATTGCCAAAAGTCGAGGATCACCAGAGACCGTCCACGACTCACTGTATGATAGATTTGAAAAACAAAATGAGTCAAACATTGAAATTAAAAGACATACATTAGCTGTCCAGCAAATTGCAATATTGCACTCTTGACATTTGACTACACACATGGCAACTAATAAAAAACGCCACCAGTTAGGGTAACTGGTGGCACACATACAAGGAAATCCAAGCATTTGGGACAAAAATTAATTTACACCAAACGTAATTTCAGAAATAATTCAAATAAATCAATAACATTTAGGACAGAGGGCAAAGTGCAAGCATAACTAAAACTTGCCTGATATCAATAGCCGTATCTTCTGACTGAGGAGGAGGAGGTGGTGGAGCAGTATAACCATGTTGATAAGGCTGTTATAAGGGATAATTTAGGCCAAAGTCAGCAGATTGCTATGATAATGCAACTCAAAACCAGAATTATTTCAAACTTACAGGCATGAACAAGTAAGTTAATTTTCCAACAAATGCACAAACAAATATTTTATACTACATGCACATGAATGTTGCTGAGTGCCAAATACATCTAATACTTATTCATTAACGCCACCATATCTTCCTCCCCATATCCCAACCACAAACTAGAAAGAGAGAACAAACAAGACTTCTAATTGGATTCCCTTTCTTTAATATGCAATGCCAGGATGAACAATAGCACCATGCACTTGAAACCAAGAAAAAAAATGAAATAAAATTAAACAAGAAAACATTTTCAAGAGTTGTTCAATATGCACACAACTACAGATAGCAATTCTCCCAGAATACTGGATACAACAGCAAAAATTTTCTAATTAGAGAAATTACATAGAGTATAACTAAATAATTAATGAAAAACAACAATCCACTTTTTATATTTTCCTGAGATTTTACTTCATTTCAAACCTAAGGTTTTTTACTAAAACAGACAAGAATCAAGAACTGAATATCCTCAATTTCAGGCATGGCACAGCATATCTCAACATGTTCAGGGAGAAATAATAGATCTAGTCCACTAAAAAGATTTGGCAATTCAACTTTGCTGAATTATTTCACAAGTAACAATATAATGTATGATGTTTAGCACCCTACTTCCATTAGCCAATTTCATTTAAAGAAACTGTAAGAGAGTTATCCCCCAACCCTCTAAAACGAAATCAATGATTATTTTCATGAGGGCATGTGATTAATATCAATAGTATAGAGAAAGCATTATATACAGCAGATTCCTTGTTCAGTATAGATGAAATCAGCTACAGAGACTTATACAGCAGTTACGTACCTGATGACATATCTCGCAAGTTATATCTCCTTTCTCATTGCACCAACGCTGGACACATTTCCTATGGGCATACTGGATAAAAGAAACTTGTCAGCCTAGGTGATAACTCTATAAAAAGGGGAAAAAATCAACAAATAAAAAACATATATTATATGTGAAAGAGAAGGGGAAACACATCATTGCTTTCAACGCATATAATTGTGCCACTTCATGGCCACAAATCAAAACAAAGTCAGATCACAGCTAAGACAAGTCTGAAAACTGTGCACACGCTGCATGTGTAGGAGCATTTGTGCAAGAGATAAAGGGTTGCTAGATATCCTAGCTGCAAATTTGAAATAGGAGACACTACAAAGATTATTACCTTCAAACTGCCACTACAAACACATGGAACCTCCAAGTTCTTAATGCTATCCTCCTCCTGGCATATGCGACATTCCACCGTTTGAATAAGGGGTTGTTCTTCATCAGATACACCATGTTTCTCCACTTCCTTCACGCTAATGACGTTAGCTGGTGGGTCAACAGAGTGAGAGCTGGAACCCTTCCCAGATGCTTCTGGGGACTCAGTCTCTTGCACTGAGGGCAAACTATCAGTTGTTAAGAGGCGGTCAACACACAAAACCAGATGATCGCTCATTATTCCTGTTCATATACACCAAATTAACAAATACTACATTTCAATCCAGAGGATTCACAGACTATAATCATTAATACAACTGCATTAGGTTAGCATACAACTACAAGAACAAAGTTTAAAAAATCTCAATACCAGGTAATCACCCTCATAGAAATAAAGATACATTTTCCTATCTCCTTAATCATTCTATCAGCAATAAAAATAAAGGATATCATGACACAAAGTTTATCTTTAAAACCCACAAAGAACCAAAATTTTCACAAAAAGATCAAACCACGAGGTCAACCATTTCAAATTCAGCATGGTGGTTTAAATAACTAATTTTTTTTTTAATAAAATAAAATAAAATTGAACGCTTAATCATACTCGCAGGCAATTATGTCTCTCTGGCCTCTGCCGAAGTTTAAAATTTAAAAAATATATATTCATTTTGCCTTAATTTTCTCAGCAACTAAACAAACAAAAAAAGCCCCCAAGAACAAAGAAATATTTCCCAATTCAATCAAATCATAAATACAAAACCCTTAAAGACCCAAAATCACGATCGAACGACAAAATCAAAAAAAGTTAAAGCCCAAAATAGGACTCTTAATTGAAGTAAAATACCTGAAAATGTGAATGCAAAAACGCGAATTTGGACTCTTTGAATGGTCTAACGCTCGTCGTTTCTTTAAAAATGATATTGAGAGGTTCGGTTCTGTTGTTATATTTATAGTTGTATAACGAGAGGTTGGCTCGACTTAAAACGAAGCTGATTAGGTTCGGTAACGTCCTTTCAAAGATAAAAGTAAATTTTACGACTACGATTACACGGTATGCTTTTGTCGTAACGGACGTCGCAGGATCTTTTGGACTAACGCCGTCATTGCTTTTGACTGTGTATGTGGTTAGATAAAATTAACGAATTTTTAGAATTTCAGTAAATTAAAAATATAAAAATAATTAGTTAAATTCAGCAAATATCAATGTTTAATATGGATCCACATTCGGATTAGTTTATGCACTTAAAACTTTTTCAATCCATATGCGATAAAATCTACATGAATCTATGAATATTTAAATGTTGTTAATGAGCTGAGTTAAATTTTATACTTAATATTTTTTTTTTATAAATTATGATTGTTATTTTTTGGATGATATTTTGAATATAATTAAATTTTAAACATGTTTTAAAAATATTTATGATAAAATATTATAAGAATTTTTACAACAAATTTCAAATTAAATTTTCACGGCTTGACTATGAACATTGACAAACATCTTTTTAACAAGGGGTAGTCTCGCAGGGCGAAGTTTTTTTTACCCCTTCAATTTTTTTCTAAATAAATAATAAAGATATCACTCTTGATTTATAAATTTATAAGATTCTTTTTGAAGAACCTTCGTGGTGCCTTTCATTAACCCCATTTCCCACGTGGACTTGACGTTGGTTAGGCTCGCGATATTTTGATTAGATTAGATTCTATAAGATATTGAGGCCGGCCAAATTAGGTATTGTTGTGGGAAAAGAATTAGATCATAAATTACTTTTTGTTTAGATTATTGTTTTTTTAGAAACGTTAGAAATCCCGTCATTAAATCATCTCTTCTGGGGTTAGGTGGAGCAGGTAAAACTCTCGGATATCCCACTCTTACAATAAAAACATTTCCTAGATTCAAACCCAGCATCTCAAGTGTTGGTTGCCAGCTTCAGCAAGCTGTAAACCCTTGTCCACCGAAAGTGGCTGTGAAAGGAAGCCAACTCATGCAAGTGTGTGAGGTGTGTGGAAGCAAGCTGTGAAAACGTGTGAACAGTGCACACGTTTTCACAGCACTATAAATCTGAGCATTTTGAGGCCATTGATAGTATCCCAAAGTGTGTAAGCTCCAAGTAGAGAGCTTGAGAGAGTGTGAGGTTTTTGTTAAGTTTCTAGTTGTAAACTTTGTGTATTATTCTTGTAGTAATAATACGAATTCGGTTTTTCCTCAAATCTTCTCTAAAGTGATCGGTGAATCACAACAAGTGGTATCAGAAGCTTTGGTTCTTCATTGGGATCGAAAAACCGAAGAACGGAGTTTGGTTCGGAAAATTCGAGTTTCGGAAAAGTTGTCAAAAATTCATTTGAGGGGACCATCAGCTAGTTCACGTCGAGACGAGCACGGTGGTATTTTCCGGCGACGCGAACGACGTCCCAGCCAGCAGGCCGCACGCGCCGCACGCGCCTTCCAGAGAGCTGCCGACGCGCCCTCACGCGCTCCACGCGCCCGCGCGCTGCTGAAGGTTGAAGACGACACACGTGGCGCCACGTCAGTGCACAGTCAGCGCCCAGTCAGCCGCCACGTCAGCGCCCAGTCAGCAGACACGTCATCCGCCATGTCAGCGCCACGTGTCTGCCACGTCAGCCATCCGGTCCCACATTGCCACGTCAGCACTGCCACGTCAGCAGCCTGGTAAATTTCATTTAGCCCCCTGAAGTTTTTGAAATTTACAGTTTTGCCCCAGAACTTTTAGGAATTTACAAATCAGCCCCCTGTGTCGGATTTAGACCAACGAAGTGTCTATTCCACCATTTTCGACCGTTCCGGACGCAACGGTGACCTCGGATTTGTGAAATTCAGTCCCGATTTTAGGGTATTCCATTTTAAAATTTAAAACTTAAAATGGAGTTGGAGGATTCTCATTCTGGTGCAATGATTAAACTGGCTGCCACTAATTACTCCCTCTGGAGACCTAGGATGATAGATTTTTTGCATTGTAAAGATCTGTTTGATGTCATCGAGTTGAAGGGAGTGAAACCAGAGTCTGTTAAGGAGCATGAATGGAATAAACTCAACAACAAAACTTTGGGTCAGATTAGGCAGTGGATCGGTCACAGTGTCTTCCACCATGTAGCACAGGATTCAGATGCTTACAAGATGTGGATAAAGCTGGAAGACATGTTCCAGGCCAAGACAGCTCGGAATAAAGCACTGTTAATGAGGCGTTTGGTGAACCTGAAGCTACGGAGTGGAACTTCCGTTGCGGAACACACCAACGAGTTCCAGAGCCTGGTGAACCAGTTGTCTGCAGTAGACATGCAGCTGGGAGATGAAGTCAAGCCCTCTTACTACTCAGTTCCCTTCCTGATAGCTGGGAGACATTGGTGGTTACTCTCAGCAATTCCGCTCCAGGAGGTAAAGTTACCATGCCTATGGTAAAAGATGCCCTGTCGAATGAGGAGTCCAGGAGAAAAGATGTTGGCTCAGAACAGACAGAAGCCTTCGTCACAGAGACTCGAGGAAGACATCAAGAAGAGAGAGACGGAGAGAGAGGCAGAAGCACAACCAGGGGTAGATCCTCAGATGGAAGGAAGCCTACCTATAAGTGCTACCATTGTGGCATTATAGGCCACCTAAAGAAGAATTGCCGAAAACTGCAACGAGAGCAAAGAGAAGGCAATCACCAGCCGAAGAATGACGAAGGAGAGACATTGGTCGTTGTCCAAGCAGATGTAGCAATATGCTCCATACAGGAAGAGACATGCCTTCACAACGCAACCCAAGATGTTGAGTGGGTGGTAGATACTGTAGCATCCTACCACGTCACTCCTCACAGAGATTTCTTCACAACATACAAAGCGGGAGACTTTGGAGCAGTGAAGATGGGAAATATCAGTTCCTCTGGGATAGTAGGAATTGGTGATATTCAGTTGCGGACAAATGTCGGGTGTACATTGATCTTGAAGGATGTCCTACATGTTCCAGAACTTCGGCTGAATATACTCTCGGGGATAGCTCTTGACAAACAGGGCTATGAAAATCACTTCAGAAATGGCACATGGAGAATGACGAAAGGTGTCATGGTTGTCGCCCGAGGACATGCTTGCGGCGCACTATACAAGACTCATGTGAAGATTTGTGCAGACAGCCTCAAGTAGCTGAAAAAGAGGCTTCTCAAAATCTGTGGAACCGGAGACTCAGACACATGAGTGGGAGAGGGTTGTCTACCCTTAACAAGAAGGAGCTTACCAAGGATGCTGCACGAGGTCCTTGCAACCACTACTTGATTGGTAAGCAACGCAGAGTCTCATTTGATTTCTCTTCAGAGAGAAGATCAGAGTTGCTCAGTCTGGTGCACTCTGATGTTTGTGGTCCCTTGGAGGTTGATTCATTGGGCGGTAACAAGTATTTTCTGAATTTCATCGATGATGCTTCACGGAAAATCTGGGTGTATTTCCTCAAGACGAAGGATCAGGTCCTAGATCAATTCAAGCTGTTCCACGCCATGGTAGAGCATGAAACAGGGAAGAAGCTGAAGTGCCTTCACACAGACGATGGAGGCAAGTACAGTTCCAGGGAGTTCGAAGCCTACTGCATGAGACATAGCATTCGACATGAGAGAACTGTTACACATACTACACAATATAATGGTGTCGCTGCAAACATGAACCGCACCATTATGGAGAAAGTCAGAGGAATGATCAGTATGGCAAAGCTGCCAAAGCCATTCTGGGGAGAAGCTGTTCGTGCTGCCTGTTACCTGATCAACAGATCACCAACTGAACCGTTGAACTTGGAGATTCCGGAGAAAGTGTGGTCTGGTAAGAATCCCTCCTACACTCACCCTAGAGTATTCGGTTGTTTGTTAGCCGTTGTACATGTATCCAATGAGCTCAGGGAGAAGCTCGATGCAAGGACAACTCCATGTATATTCCTAGGCCATGGAGATGAAGAATTTGGATACAGACTATGGGATCCGAAGGAAAAGATGGTCATCAGAAGCCAGGAAGTAGAGTTTCTCGAAGACCAGACAATTGAAGACATTGAAATGCCCAGAATGTCTTCCAAATCCAGTGCCAACAGAAATCCAGACTCAGCACCAGCACAATTGGCCACAGATATGGTGCACGAGGAAATTCCAGAAGCAGAACCAGAGGAGGCAAATGAAGATGTTGAGCAGGGGGAGACACAGCCTGTTCCATCGGAGATGACAGAAGAAAGTGTTGAGCAGGGGGAGCCGCAACCCACTCCACTAGAAGCTGCAAGATCATTCACAGAGATGGATGATGACAGACCTCCTGAAACCAGTGTACCTCAGATAAGAAGATCTGAACGAGACATAATTCCATCAACCAGGTATCCGGGATTCGAATATATCTGCTTACTGATGTGGGGGAGCCAGAGAGTTTCCAAAGGCAAGAAGGCACTGAGGAACAAATGGGTGGTGAAGAAATATGGCAACAGAGCTGTGCAGAGACACAACAGAAGATTACTGTGCAGAGACACAACATAAGATTACTATGCAGAGACATAGCAGGAGAACACTGTACAGAGATGCAGTGAAGTGTGTTGTGCAGAGACACAGCCGACATGACGATGATCGGGACAAGCTAGAGTTGTGCAGAGACATAACCGGGATAGCTGTCAGATGATACAGAGAACTACGATTGGCTTGATCCCAACTCGGGGTACGTAGGCAGTCATACAGATGCAGCCAGGGGAGGATCCTTTGGAGGATCCGTTTTTGGATAATCGATGGGGGCTCAGATTTGGAGAAATCTTCACCGAGGGGGAGATTTGTTGGTTGCCAGCTTCAGCAAGCTGTAAACCCTTGTCACCGAAAGTGGCTGTGAAAGGAAGCCAACTCATGCAAGTGTGTGAGGTGTGTGGAAGCAAGCTGTGAAAACGTGTGAACAGTGCACACGTTTTCACAGCACTATAAATCTGAGCATTTTGAGGCCATTGAGTATCCCAAAGTGTGTAAGCTCCAAGTAGAGAGCTTGAGAGAGTGTGAGGTTTTTTGTTAAGTTTCTAGTTGTAAACTTGTGTATTATTCTTGTAGTAATAATACGAATTCGTTTTTTCCTCAAATCTTCTCTAAAGTGATCGGTGAATCACAACATCAAGGTCAAATCATCAATCCTACATCATCAACCCACGTCATCTGAGAACCTGTTTAGATTAAGTATTAACATGCAACTGTTAGGCTGGTGGGTGATCATTTATGGGAAATATTTTTTACAATACCCGAAAGGATATTTGGACACTAACATTTCAATGTTTGTATAAGAGAAATATCAACGGTTTACTTAATATTTGGTATATTATTAAAAATTCATAAATCCTTAAATTTTATTCACAAGTCTACCCAAAGATTGCAACCTATAGAAAACATCTACATATTTAATATCATATATATACCCTAAATATTTGAAACGCATTTCAATCGTATATCCAAATTTATTATAAATTTTATAATTTTTGGATGAATCGGTAAATAAAATTTTTGGATTTATATACTTTTAATAAATTTACGATTGATAATTTACCATATTGTAAAACAAACTTATTTTATTTAGTGCTTAATAAATTTTTGATCTCGAACTTTTAAGGGAAGAAATATATAGATATTTACAAAATAATATCTTTTAAAATTGTTATAATTGAAGCGTTATGAGAAATTTTTTTATGAGACCTTCATTATATTTATATGTATATTTTATAATTAATATGTTTTTTAATTCCATATAAAATTGGGGTCTTCCATAATACAATAGATAGCTTAAAAAATTGAAATTCTAAGATAATTATTTATTTAGGTATTATTATGGAGAAGCCTAAGAAACATAACGTTTCTAAAATTTGGGGCTCTAAGCAACCGCGTAAATGACCTAGTGTCACGATCTTAACTTATCGTGGAATCTTGAACAGTGACATATAATCGGTCATGAGATACACACATATATATATATATTTAAATATCTATCTCTAAAATATTTTTGGGAGAAAGATTTGTCACAAGTCCATGAGAAGATTCGAAAGTCAATAGCACTAGCACATTACTATTTGAGACTACAAGTTCTATTGTTTGTTATCGTATCATAATTAATGTTCTAAAAAATACTAGGCGGTAGTCGGGCGGTAGAGGACCACCTAATATCTAGGCCTTCTAGGCGGCGTCTAGACAGACGAGCTAGGCGACACTAGACGGTTTTATTTTTTATTCAAAAAAAATTTATTTATGTTTGAAAATATTAGTTTAATTTGAATTAGGATTATAATTTGATAAATTGAGGTTAATTAGGGTTAGGGTTTGGAAATTTGGGCTCAATTAGGTCTAAAAGTGGATTTAGGAGTTTCAGACTGTCTCTAGTGGAGGTTCCGACGATGGCTGTCGACGTGTATAGCTCATACGCTGCCGCTACCGGCTGTCATTTGGAACACGCCTAGCCGGTCATGTTTATAAGACGACGTGCGTCACATATATGACATCCACGCGTCAAAATGAGTCTTCGTTTGCCGTATATCTTAGTTTTTCAAACAAGAACCACCGAATCCACTGATTATCAGCCACTCGAGACGGTCAAGCACCGCCTAGTGCCTAGACCGCGTCTAGTGTAGGAAACGCTTTCCCTCGCGCAGCGGAAGTGGTTTAGGCACCGGGATCGACCTAGAAAAAATTTTATGCCCTCTCCTTTGGTTGCCGAATCTGACCAGCCCTTGGTTTGATGTTTTACTTCTGTTTTTAACAATATTTCAGCCTCAAATAGCCTCGAACAACAGCTCAGCTATGATTTGTTTTGCACCCAAAACGCGCGCACATCTCACCCAAATCAGCCCCTGAAATGCGTGTGGTGTAGCAGTGTTTTAGGTCTGATTTTTCTCACAAAACAACCCCACATCACCCTTGAAATATCCATTTATATTCCTCAATTTTTCTGGACAAAAACAACTCTGAATGGTCTTCTGTGCTATGGCTCGTTACTAATAAAAGGAATTGTGGGCTTCACTCATAAAACAAAATCCCTAAACTCTTTAGAGATTGAAACAAGGTTTTGTCACACAAGAATTTTTCTTTTCTCTTTTGTTCTTTTTCTTTTTCTTTCAACACTTGAAAGAAAACAAGAATAAGAGTGGCTAGGTTTTACGATAAAATTAGGATAAAAAGATAACACATTTATCCTAATAGAAAGTAACAACAAGTTTTCTCATTGGCCACGATCCATTTCTAATAGAAATCACGTATAGCTTGACCAGAATTTCTAGCTGGCTCGGGATGACATTCCTCTGTCAGGACAAACTTATGGTCTTCACAGACCAAGATGACAATCATGTTACTTTTCCATTTAACATAATTTTCTCATGTTAACTTGTCATTAGAGAAAATAGCAATAATTGGAGAAATCATAGTTGAAATAAAATAAATATGCGTTTAATATCCATTCATCGCATATTAAAATCATCAAACATTTAGGAATAAAATGCAACATGATGCATGAACCATGTATAATGAATTACAAACCTAAAAGAATTACTATGCCACAGAAATCTATCATCCAACAAATAAGTGTCGTCGTAGGGCAAGTCAAATATTTGCATGATAGATCGAGACAATATCAGTTGAATGATATACGCGAGAATAACTCTTATTCCTATATTAACCAACTACTATTTGATTCGATCAAGGAATTTCGATTAACATTTAATCATTCCTTCGTGAGTGTAACCCGTTGTTTCAGAGACTTAACTAGTGAAGTATCGTCGTAGGGTAGGTCAATTCACCTATCCTCTCGGAATCCAAACTTGATATTGACCTAAAATGGTCACCAATCATAGGGGGACGAAAACAAAGCCGTCTCAATGCGCCTTTTGAATCTCACGATTTCGGACTAATAACGGAGATCACATGATATATTGTCGTATATCTCTCTCACACTCATTATTTTAAATTTAAGGATTCTACTTAAAATATCCGATATTTTATTTTATTTTATTAGTGTCTATAAGTTAATGCGCGACTAAAACATAACTTTATTTTACACTAGTACATAATTAGTGATCTACCAATTTTAACTCTTAAAATTTCATTCACTAATTCCCATTAGTCTCAAATAACATTTTACTCAATTAAACTAATATAATTAAGTTTGGTTTAATGACCTAATTTTTTTCAACTCTTAAAATATTAGTTCACTAACAAATTTAAAATTTAAAATTCAACAAATGGATAAATTCCAATGGTACATGTAATTTTATCCCGAGTGCAGACTACCATACTATCCATTCGGAATCGACTATGTAATTTACATCTGGATTTCTATCTGATATATCAATGGAAAACATAATGCACTTATAAAACCCATGTGTATTAAATTTTGAATTTCCAATTTTAAACCATTGAACCAATTAATCTTATTAATTTGTTTCCATACATATCATATTCTAATTTAACTTTTAAATTTCATAAAATCACATTTTATGACTAAAATATCCATGCATCTAAAATATGTTATGGCATGTGAAAATACAAGAGTAGACACCCTAAGATATATGACATGTTATTCAAATATTTTAAAATAAACATTCACATAACAAACAGGCGTCGCGACGCTTTGTAGTAGAAAAATCAGACAGAACATAAATTATAGTCCTCATCGCGATGCAATCTTTTGAGTGTCGCGATGCTTAAACAATAGGCATGCACGTCGCAACGCCTTACGTTTTCCAGGTTTAAAGAAGTGTACTCAAGAAGGAAACAAGGCAATAAAATTGTATTGACCGGACTCTTATTTTTTTCTATACTAATCTAATTAGTACATAATGTTCCAAGGCATCTTTTGGTCTTCAAATCTCGCTCCATGGAGGGGTGTTGTGTCTTTGGCGGCATCAACACTCCAAAATACATAGAATGTTACAACTTGAAATTTTTACATAGGAAATAAATTTACAACATTTGTAAAAATTTGGCTTTATGGCCTTACATTCCCAAAACCAAAATTAACACAAAAATAAGAGACGAAAACATTTATGATCAATGCAATACATTCATCACATGAATCTAAAACAAACATTCATCACATGAATCTAAAACAAACATTCATCATATGAATATTAAAATGTGCATATTCATCACAACATGCATACCAACAATTTATATCTCATATAAATCATTAAAAACGGAAACTTTAAATTAAAAGGAGAAATGTTAAGAATACTTTTCAACCTCACTCTGATATCAATTGTAGGAAACACTTTTCATTGGGCAGTGGAAGCGGTTTAGGCATTGGGATCGACCTAGAAAAAATTTTATGCCCTCTCCCTTTGGTTGCCGAATCTGACCAGCCCATGGTATGATGTTTTGCTTCTGATTTTAACAATATTTCAGCCCCGAAACAGACCCTGAATAGCAGCTCAGATCTGTATGTGAGTATATAATTGGACTATCAAATTATATTTAATTTTCTACAGTTTATCGAGCTATCACGAGGACCAAATTGACATACGGTTCCGAGCTCCAATAATCTCGAAATATTAATTAAACTCTTTAATTAAATATTTCAAATTTTTAACTTCAGGTTATTTTACTAAAAACCTGAAGCTGCACTCTCATTGTCGTAAATGGATAATATATGTCGAACTATATCGGTATCCATCGATATAATCATTACATACAGTTGACCCTTCACGGGTATCTTATAATTAGAGTCAGGTCATAATGTCTGTTATACCTCTCTAATTATTTTTAACTTAAGTACCATTGATTCTCTAATATATTATTTATTCATAACTATTATGAATATTAATCTTTCTATTCGCAATATTAACTTAAATACCATATACTTGAGCGCTCTAATCGTTCAAGTACCAAATCAACCCTTAGGGAATATACTCCTCTACTTCTCGCAAGAATGAGTGAACTTCATGTCTATATAAAACGTCTCAGGCTACACATCAAACCATGTCCCCAATGTATATAGCTATTAGTCGGGATTCCTATACCAACCTCACCTTTGTAAATCAAAGGACATAGCCTGCCATGCATGAGTCCGCAACGCACTCAGGATTCAGATCAATTCATATATGACCTTTTAGTAGATTGAAATAAATTTATTTATTTTAACGGATATTATCAGAAACTCATTTCTATATGGGTCCAGTCCTATATGATCACATTATATAAGGTGCCTTCATTCTCATGTCACCACATGGACGATCCTGGCTCAAGGTCGCCATATAATTATAGAATGGACCGTAGCTATAGATAAACCACAAACAAATAACCCATTTTATTTGCTCTCTATAGACTATTTAAGATTACTAACTTCAAACTTTAATCCTCTTGTGTATGACACTCATACACTAAGTCTGAAGGTACAAAAGTAATCAAGGATAATCAAGATAATTTATAATATACCATTTAAATCAAACATTTTGATAAATGAATAATGCATCTTTTATTTCATAACAAATAACTAGATCTGTTTATATTTCATGAAGCTCTAGGGCATATATCCCAACATCTAGGTGGTCGTCTAAGCCGTCTTGTAGATTTCCGTCTTCCAAAGTTTTTGGGATGATTCCTAAAACTTGTCTACCTCTTTCTTGCACGGCCTTTGAAACACATCCCATAAATCCAAGATTGCCACCACCATATACTAAGTGCATGTTTCTTTTCGCCATAACTCTACCCAATTCTTTTGCAGCCTCAACAAATTCTGGTTTAGTATCAGAGCTAGATCCTCAAAATACACAGATATTAGTGACTCGTCCTCTTGAAGTTTTCTCCATTTTTACTATTTCTCTTATTTGGATGTACAAAAAGAGAAATGACGAGCTGTATTTATGAATCCTGAAAAATGGTGAGTAATAAATGCACTAGTACTTGTAAAATGACAATTGTCAGATGAATAGTAAAATAGATGGTGAAAGTCAAGTTTAGATAATGTTGGCAAAATCAAAGTAAAATAAAGGAAATCAAAGCAATAGATTGAAATAATATGTACTGGTAGTTGTAATTGTGGCTCATATCTTCCTCTGGTTTTACGTCCAGTAGCGACTTGAATGCCCTCTATGGGTCAGGGATATGCTTCCCATCTAATTTTCTTATAAATTGGTAAAAATGGTATTTTAAAGTCAGATTCCCTAGACTGTATTGTTGTCTTTCTTTTTGAAATTGTGTATGCAAATTGTGAATCACTCGATGAACATGTCCACTAGGATGCGTCTCAAGAGTCAGTGATATATCATCTAAAGACTCCTTACTCAAGCCATCTCTAATGAATTGAATTGTATATTCGCGATTGTCAGACATCATTCCTAAAGAATGACAACGAATTTTGCACGTCCAGCGTGCATATTTATAACAAACACCTAATTGTTTAACTCTTCGTTTCTTAGTATAAGTGTTTTTCCCTAAACGAGGCATGTAAGAAATGAAGGAGTCAGATGACTCACCTTCCAAGCGAACTCTTGCTTCAATAACCCAACGAATATCACTAGGAATATCATAGATCATAAAAAGCCTTATTATTTCGGTGCGTGCTTTGTAAATTTTCATCAGAGTATTTTGGGGGAGAGAACGAAAATGATTGTGGAGTTTTACGAGAGTTTCTTCTATGCCTTGATTGTAGGATATCACTAATTTTAGGAAATTGAAAGAACCGACTTAGAGTCACGAAGTACCATTATCCGCTATTTAACCGGGGTGCAAGACTCTTACAAAAAGAAAAAAATACTGCAAAACTCAAGAAAAAATGGAGATTAGACAAATACAATAGAAAAGAAAAAATAACAGCTTATAATACATCAATCACAGTACACTGGATTTGAAAGGAAAAAAGATTCTTGAAATTTTGAACACTCCAAAAATGGTTTCAGACGTTGTCTATTCACTTTTAAATACATCACCATCCCTAGGATTCTGAATGTCAATAGCTTCATATGGATAGACATGCTTCATAATAAATAAGCCACTTCATTTGGATTTCAATTTTCCAGGAAATAAATGAAGACGAGAATTATAAAGTAAATTTTTTTGACCAATTTCAAATATTTTTCGTAAAATTCGACTATCAAGAAAGGCCTTAGTTTTTTCTTTACGAATTTTCACATTCTCATATGAATCATTCATTAACTCTTCAAGTTCATTTAATTACAGTTTACGTTCATGACTGGCATTTTCAAGGTTTTAGTTGAATGCTTTAATAGCCCAATATACCTTATGTTCAAGTTCTACAGGAAAATGATAAGGTTTTCCATAAACTAGACGATAAGGAGATATTCCTAAAGATGTTTTATAAGATGTTTGATATGCCCAAAGTGCATCAGTCAGTCGAAGAGACCAATCTTTGTGATTTGGGTTGACCATTTTTTTCCAAAATTTATTTGATTTCTCTATTTGCTAGTTCAACTTGACCATTTGTCTGAGGGTGATAGGAGGTGGAAACTTTATATGTAATTTCATACTTTTTCATTAAGACTCAAAAGGCTTGTTACAAAAGTGTTTACCTCCATCACTTATAATGGTCCGAGGGATTCCAAATCGGCTTAAAATATTTTCTTTTAAAAATTTAATCATAGTTTTGTGATCATTGTTTCGACAAGGAATCGCCTCAACCCATTTTGAGACGTAATCAACTGCAATTAAAATATAAAAAAATCCAAATGACGGTGGAAATGGACCCATGAAATCTATTCATCAACAATCAAAGATTTCGATGACAAGAATAAGATTTAAAGGCATCATGTTTCTTTTAAAAATGGACCTCAACTTTTGACAATTTTCACAAGTTTTGTAGAAAGCATATGTTCACACCGTAAGATTTTTACAGTGGGTTTTTAGACGAGAAATGACCTCTGCATGCTTCTGAATAACAAAACTAAATAACACCACTTATCTCATTGTTCGGTATGCATCGTTGGAAAATCTGATCAAGAAAATATTTGAACAGATATGGATCGTCCCAGTAGAATATTTTGACTTCGGTCAAAAATTTATTCTTGTCTTGATAGCTCCAATCTGGAAGTATTTCTTTTGTTGTATGAAAATTAACAATATTAACATACAAAGGCATTGTATTTAAAGAAAATAAAAAATCATCAGGAAAAGAGTTATTGATATGAGTTGTGTCAATTGATGACTCATTTGTGAGTCTTGATAAATGACATGCAACTAAATTATATGTTCATTTATTGTCATTGATTGCGAGATTGAATACTTGCAACAACAAAATTCATCGTAGTAATCTTAGTTTTGCATCATGTAGACATCAAATATCTAACAACAACATGGTCAAAATAAACAACGGTTGATGAACCAATTAAATATGATCGAAATTTGTCCAATATAAATGTTACAGCAAGTAGTTCTTTTTCTATGGTAGTGTAATTCATTTGTGCATTGTTTAAAGTTCTACTTCCGTAATAAATTATATATGGCTTACCTTCATTTCTCTATCCTAATATTGCGCCAACTGCATAATCACTGACATCACACATTAACTCAAAAGGCAAAGACCAATCAGAGGATTGCATGATAGGAACAGAAGTTAAAAGACTGATAATCTTTTCAAATGATTTTTGACATTCTTCTGTCCATTCAAATGTTACATCTTTTAATATGAGGTTACACAATGGTATGGATATGATACTAAAGTTTTTAATGAACCCCCTATAAGATCATGCATGTCCTAAGAAAGAACGGATTTCCATGACTGTTTTTGGTGGTGGCAATTTAGAGATCACCTTTATTTTTGCCTTGTCAACCTCAATACCTTTAGATAACACAACTTGACCCAAAATAATTCCTGAATCAGTCATGAAATGGTATTTTTCCCAGTTTAACACAAATCATTTTTCTTCACATCTTTTCAAAATATTTTCCAAATTATTCAAGCAATTATCAAATGAGTTACCAAAAATAGTTATATCATCCATAAAGACCTCTAAACAATGTTCAACCATGTCACTAAATATGCTTAACATGCATCGTTGGAATGTTGCTGGTGCATTACCAAGTCCAAATGGTATTTTCCTAAATGCAAATGTTCCAAATGGACATGTGAATATTGACTTTTCCTGGTCTTCTAAAGCAATGAAAATTTGATAATAACCTGAGTAACCATCAAGAAAGTAGTAGTAGGGATGTCCTGTTACTCTTTCTAAAATTTGGTCAAGAAATGGTGAAGGAAAGTGATCTTTTCTAGTAGCGTCATTTAATTTTCTATAATCAATGCACATACGCCAACTAGATGAGATTCAAGTTGAAATTGATTCTCTCTTATCACTTTTTACGACAATTTTTTCAGACTTTTTGGGCAAAACTTATGTAGGACTTACCCACTTACTATCAGAGATAGGGTAGATAATGCCTACATCAAGAAATTTAAGGATTTCTGTTTCTACCATTTCTTTCATGTGAGGGTTTAATCTTCTTTGGAGTTGACGATATGTCCTAGAATTATCTTTTAAATTTATTATGTATGTGCAAATCAAAGGATTAATTTCTTTTATATCTTTTAAAGTCCATCAAATTACCAGTTTATGTTCTCTCAATAGATTTAACAACTTACCTTCTTGATCGCTTGTGATAGAGGAAGAAATTACCACAAGGTAAGTTTGTTCATCTCCAAGAAATGCATACTTCAAACCTTCTGGCAAAGTCTTTAATTCCAATTTGGGTGTTTCCTCATGTTTTTCTTCTTCCAGTGTTCATAGTTCCTCAAACTTTTTATTCCCTCCATCGTCTTCCAGTACCTGTGTAGATCAAGTAAAAAATCATTAGGAATATCTGAATCTAATTGCATACTTGATTCAAGAAAATTAGTTGTACAGATTTCCATAGGGTCAGATAAACTCCCCTGAATATGTTCATCCAAAGTCGGTTCAATTAGTTTCATGCTCTCATTTTCACTGTCATCATCGTATGGTTGTTTGCACATGTTAAAATATTAAGCTCCAATGTCATATTGCCAAATGATAGATTCATGACTCAATTCTTACAATTAATTAAGGCATAAACTATTGCTAAAAATGGACGATCAAGTATTATAGGAATTGGCTTATAACTGTCTGCTACAGGTTGTGTTTCCAAGCCAATAAAATCTACATGATATATGAATTTATCGACTTGTAATAACACGTCTTTAACAGTTACTTTCGATACCTTGACTGATCTATCGACAAGTAAAAGAGTAGTTGAAGTTGGTTTTAACTCCCTAATATTAAATTGTTGGTAAACCGAAAATGGAAGCAAATTGACATTGGCTCTAAGATCAATCAATGCATGTTCAATTTTATAATTTCCAATAATACAATAAATAATATGACAACTAATGACTTTGTATTTCAATGTATTATCGGTTGAGAGAATGAAACTTACCCGTTCAGCTAAAAAAACTTTCTTTCTTACCTGATGTTTTCTTTTAATAGTACACAAGTCTTTTGGAAATTTGGCATAAAATTGTATCTGTTTGGTGGCATCTAACAAAGAAATATTGACCTTCATCTTTTTGAATATTTCATATATATATATATATGGGGAATATTCAATTTCTTTATTTTCAATGCTTGAGGAAATGGAGGTGCATGTGAAAAATTATTATTATCAATGATAAGTAATGGTTCATCAACCCCTTCCCTACCCTCTGAAGCTAACTCTTCACGAGGTTCAAGAATAGGTCTTTAGATGACCTTACCACTGCGAAGAGTAATCATAAATTTGACTTGGTCTATGTGTTGACAATCGTAACTACCCTCGTGAAGGTTTTGATGACTTCTTGGGTTTGACTGTGGTTGTGCAGGAAATTTTCATTTCTCTTTAATGGTTAATGCAGATGTGATTTTGGCAAAAGTATCTTTCAAATCTATCAATGTTTACACGTTTTGGTTATTGATGGTTTTATGTTTCTCAATGAATGCATGCAAAGTATCCTCAAGGGTTTTCCTTTGTGGTTGGACATATGGTGCATAATTCTGAGATTTTTGAAAATTCTGGTGTACTTGGGGAGGTTGTTGTGATGGTTGTGCTTGGTTATCATTCCTTTAATTGAAGTTTAGATGGTTTCTCCAACCAGAGTTGTAGGTTTGGGAGTATGGGTTTGGATTTGGTATATTGAAGATGTTTATGGAACTTACTTGGTCATAGAGACATTCTTGCATGGCTGGCAAGGTTGGGAAAACTTGTGTGACATGTTCATTTGAATTACAGATATTACATGTGACTTATTGAATTGACTTGACATGATCACTCTTTCTCATTTATAATGCCTCAACTTTTTTAGCTAAAGATGCATATTTAGCAAAAAGGTCATGGTCTTCCCTAAGGTTAAACATGCCTCTACCAGATAACTGTGGTTTTACAGACGACTCAAAAGTTCTAACAGTGTCTCATTGTTGTGCATTTTCTGTTATGTGTTCTAGATAATCTAGTACATCTTTGGGACTTTTTTCCCTAAACTCACAATTACACATTATGTCCACTACTTGTCTACTTTGGGGTGTTAAACCCTAGTAAAAATAGGAAGCCAACCTCCATGTTTCAAACCCGTGACGTGGACAAACATTTAATATTTCTTTAATTCTCTCCCAACATTGGTAAAGTGTTCCCACCGACTCTTGTGTGAAAGTTATGATTCTCTTCTTAAAGAGTTTGTCATGTAATAGGGAAAGAATTTTTTCTGAAATTGCTCTTGTAAATCATCCCATGTTCTGACGGATCCTGACCTAAGGTTCTGCAGTCAAATTTTAGCTTTATCCTTTAAGGGAAAAGGAAAAAACTTGAGTCGAATTATATTCATGCTGCAATTTCGGTATGTGCAAGTATTACATACCTATTCGAATTCCCTTAAGTGCTAATAAGTACTTTCTGATTCTAGACTGTGGAATGTGGGTAAAAGTTGGATGACACCTGGTTTAAAATTGAAAAGTGATGCATTTGGGGGAAAAAAATTCAAGATGATAATCCTGTCTTAGTGGGAACTATGAATTCTCTGAGTTTCATAGGATGATTAAGGTCGCCATGCTGAGACCCATGTTCTACCTGATCAACTGGATTTTCATCTCGATTAGGTGAGTTTTCATTTTGATTATCAGCCATTTTAACTGACGGTGAATGTGATGAAGACTCTCTATTTAATCCATCGCTAGATGATCGAGACCAATGTCTCATGCAACCTAAATGCAGACTATATGCTAAAATTTATATATGCAAATGCAATACTTACAAAAAGAAAAAATAATAAACAAGTGAAAGAAAGAAAAAAAGTTAAAATAAATGACAAAAGAAAAAAAATACAAATATAGTGATTAAAAAAAGTGAGATGCAGAATATACAAAAAATAACAAAATAATAATAATAAAATAAAAAAAGAAAAGAAAAAAAATGAAAGGATGTTAGATTATTATTCTATCTACTAAATTATTTTCCCCCGATAATGGCATCCAAAACTTGACACACTCACAAAGTAGTTATTTACTACCAAGTATAAGAGTGTCGAAGTAATAAAATAACCCGGTAAGTCCTGGGTCGATCCACATGGAATAAATTTAGTAAAATAAAATAATAATTCAAGTGAAAAAATATGAAAAGGCTGAATTGTTTGAAGTGATTAATAAGTTTTAAATTGGACTATAACAATAAAATAAAATGTTGGGGCTAGGGGATCCACTTTAAATATTTCAAATTTAGTGATATCTTACTGTTTATAATATATAAATTGTCATTATTACCTAGTTAATTTATTTCAGGATTTAATTATGCCAAAACATATAAAACCAGCCATAAAGGCGGTGATAACATTTATCTATAACAAGTCCAGTTGGGTATTCAATTATACCAAATAAATAAAACCAGGCATATAGATGGTAACAAAATTTATCAATAATTAATCTAGATTTAAATTAAATATTAGTCTTTAGATTACAATTCATATATTATAATATAAATGAGATTAATCTATATTCTCATTTTAAGAGCTTCACCATTTACCCCAATATGATGAAATTAGCTACTAATGATTTGAATAAAAACATGTATAATTTTATTATTGAAAGAAATAAAATTACAACAAAGCTTGAAAAATGAAACACACAAGAGTTAAGACCCTTCACAAAATCTCCGAAAGAATTCTATGGAGGAAAGTTGAAGAAATGAGGTGCAGTGCACCTCTATTTATAACAAGAGGTGCTTAGCACCTCATTCATTATTTATTTATTATTATTATTTTTTAAAATCATACAACCTTTCAAAAGTTGTATGACTTTTGCATGCAAATGGAAAATGATAACCACCTTTCGGTGGGTTGCCATTTTCCAATTATAAATATTTTTTATTTATTTCTTTTACATGCAAATGGATAATGACTTTTACATGAAGTACACGTTGGATTCTTCATCAATTTCGACATTGAAAACCTCATAACTAGAAAATCCTATAAAGAGTAAAGTTGTAGATATTTAAATCATCTTTCATCTGGAACTAGAATCCCCTCAATCTAATATCAGAGTAAAATGTTATGGCCAAATTACGAAAATTGCACAAGGTTGAAATTTCTGAAATTGTACACTGTTAGAACGCCCTTTTAAGTTTGTGGCCTCCAAAATCCAAATGTCACGTCCATTTTTCTAGTCATACATCCAAATTATTATTTCACCTACATAAGAAATAAAAATCACAATAAAAAATATATAAAACATAGATTTAATTATTATTTAACAAATGTGCTAAATTAAGGAGATTAATGAAACTATAAGTGTAAAATGATTACTTTCCTTTAATAAATGTACAATTTTTAGTGTTCATCACCCCGCTTCGTTCCTACAACCACTTTTTGCTAGATTTGACAACTTGGAAAAGATGGTACCAAATGCAGTCGTATGAGTCCAACCCTTGGGTCTATTTTTGATTATTTTGTTTATTTTGTCGTTTTGGCCATGAAGCCGCATAACATAATATATAGATGTCATGTTATGTCAAGACATTTCAAATAGTTTATATGTAATGTGTACACCAAAGGTTTGTATATTTTATAGATTTGCATTCTAATATCACAGACTCCACATCATGCATGTTTATATTCAATAATGTTTTGAAACATGTGCACAAGTTATTTTCATGTTATGGAGGCAGTAAGACATTCTCTTGCCAGTCAAGTCTCGGCCAAACTAGGATGTGACAAAGTTGGTATCAGAGCGTCGTTTTAGAGGGCTATATGACTTCAGCGGTAGGATTTTAATGTTTTGCTTACACTATATGTCCGAGATACTCGTGGGTACGACATCACCACTGTAGGCACTACATTTTTTGCATATAAGTCCCGATGATGAGTCTCCTATGGAGACACTACCTCCTTAGTTGTGGAAGCCGCGGGAAACAGACGTCAGAAGGAAATAGTCAAGAATTGACACATTGTTGGATTTAACTCGGTGGAGTAGCTTCGGGTTCGCTTGTTGGACCTTCGTTTCAAAACACACCAATCCCATCTCACCCAAGCCCAATCCAAGAAATAATTAAAACATGTCACAAATTAAAATTAAAACCAACTAAATTGAAATTAAATTAAATTAAATCCATTAAATTAAATTAAATCTCATTCCAAAATTAAATAAATCCAATTCCTAATTAAAGAAATCCCATCAAAAGCTTTCCTAATTCACATAAATTACATTCCCTAATTAAAATATAAAATCAAATCATATCCCTAATCAAAAGAGAACAAATCAAATCAAATTAAACACACTTCCCTAATAAAAAAATTTTCCTTATCACCTACTAATTTAAAAGATACTCCCATAATTATAAAATTTCTTCCCTTTTCACACAAGGACAACCCCCAACCTTTGCCTATAAAAAGAACCCTTCACCAACACATTAAACCCTGGCTCATTCTCATGAAATTAAAAAATGAAGGAAATAAAACCACTCACGCCTAACCACATAAAATCCACTCATGCACAGCCCACGTGAAGGCCACAAACCCTAAAAGCCATCACGCCACTCTCACCTAAACTCACGCACACAAGCCCAGCAGCCCCTCACACCCTCTTCACGCGCAGCACACACTCAACCCTTTTCTTCACACCTTCAAAAAACCACACAATCCCCTACCTCACAATCCCACATCGACCAAACAACACCCTTTGTTGATGGTATTTTTCGGGCACTATGTTATTTAAACAACACGACAGGGGTAAAATGGGTAACTCCATTGATCGAGACCGTTAAAGCCGACCCGACAACTTGACGGTAAGAGGCCGAGGACTTTATACTAAATGGCCGAGCACTTGAGATCGGATGACCGGGCATTATCAGATCGACATCAGCATTCTCAGTTCAAAGAACTATCATGACCGACCTCATGAAGACCGACCAGATAGCGAGATATGCTCCAAAAGATGACACCCTATTCTTGTGGATAAGATGACAAGTTATCCTATTTTCATGGAGAAAACTGGTGAGACAAAGTCCTAGTAGGATAAAGAAAGTAAATGTAGTTTTGATTAGGAATCCTTATGGGAAAAGGGAATGTTCTGACTATAAATCTTTATGGGAAAAGGAAAGTATTTCAACTAGGAAACTCTTGTAGGAGAAGGAATAAGATTTCTTCACTATTATAAATAGAAGGGTAGAGTGTGCATAAAAAAGGGACAAGTTGAAATAGGAGAATAATCAAGCTCTGATTTGTAAAAACAAAGAAGAGACCCGAGAAGCGTGTTGGAGTAATAAAGAGCACCATCCTGTTTTTGTCTGTGGACGTAGGTCGGATCCAAATCCACCGAACCACGTTAAATCCCTTGTTGATTGGTGTGTTTTTATCTGTCTTCTGCTAAGTTTGCTTTTGGTCCCCCATAACCAAACAAATTCACTATTGAAGGAGGATTACCTCGGAGGTGATATTACCGTATTGCCCCGAGACCAAAATCCGCCGTCAACAGTTGGCGCCGTCTGTGGGGATTCAGCAAAAAGCAACTCGCGTAGTGAGACAATGGCGGAAGGCGGAAACCACCAATCGTCAGGGAACTCGGCTGCGGATTGGATGGAGAAGATCGAGGAGAACCTGAGGAAGGAAAGGGAGGAAAACCAAATTCTACTGAAAACCATAGTAGAGCGGTTGGAAAAGATAGAAGGAGTGCACGACGGAAAATTCGAGACAGGGATTAGCCGACGAAGGAACGAAATAGAAAAAGGAAAAAGAATTACCGATACAAGTGAGGACGACAGACCCCGGAGGAGGGGTCCCTACAGGGTAAGATCTGTGGTGTGCAGAAAGATTCCCAGACCGAGGACATGTGGGAGGAAGAGGATGACAAATCATCACCAGACTCCTCCTATGATGGCCCTCACAACACCCGAGAAGAGGGAAAGAATATGACGAAAAAGTGCGGAAGATACCGAGCCCGAGAAGCACCACTCCCAAGATAACAGAAAGAGAGGAAACCGCAGGAGGTGGCATGGAACCAAAAACAGCAGCATGAAATCTTGGTTACGGGAGGAGCTGACCAAATGGGGAGTATGCCCCAATACAGACAGAGGGGATGCCCAGGACGGCAAAGATGAGTCCTCCCTCACAGAAGAAATAAAATCAGAGAAATTCCCAAAAAGATTCAGCATACTAAATATGGCGCCATACAAAGGCCGTACCGATCCCAAAACCCACATCGAAGGCTTCGTCCTACTAATGGAGGTACAAGGGGTAACATGGGACGCCATTTGCAAAGTGTTCCCCTTAACTCTAGCCGGACCGACCATCCTATGGTATAGAAGCCTAGCCCCAAGAAGCATCAGCAGCTTCACACAACTCAGAAAGTCATTCATACGGCACTTCAAGGGGGCTTGTGTCCCCAGAAAGACAATTGGAGAACTAAGACTTATGAAACAAGGGGACGATGAACCTTTGAAAATATTTATTGAAAGATACCACAATATGGTACTCAAAGTCGAAGGGTACGAATCCCCCGAGGCCCTGAAAAGCTTGAAGGGAGCCTTGAAAGTCGGGAGGCTATGGACCCACCTAAGGATCCAGGACACCCCGGACTACGCAACCGCCCTAGAGGTGGCCCGAAAATTCGTTCTATTAGAAAACGAGGAGAAAATATCCCGAAGAGGGAACACCATCAGAGAAAGGACCACAACGTAAGAGGACATGCCACGAATGGGTCCAGAGACCTGCGGGAGCAGGTGGAAGACTTGGTGAAAGAAGGCTATCTCAGTGTGTACATAGACCATTCGATTTTTGAGGTCAACCAAGTTGATAGCGGAAGTCATCCGGTCGGATGCGTGGAATGCTGAGATGCAGAGAAGATGTATTAAGAATAGCCTTACTTGTAGTGACCCTTGTAGAGTTGCAAGAAAGGCAACAGATCCCAAAAAGGTGAGTAAAACCTCTTCTGACCTAGGTTGACATTTGATTATACTTGTTTGTTATGGCTCACACAATGGTTTTGATATTTGTTTTACGGCTCGGGACTGCTCTTGTACCGCCGAGTCCGTTTTGTTGATATATGTTTTACGGCTCGGGACTGCTCTTGTACCGCCGAGTCCGTTTTGTTGATATATATTTTACGGCTCGGGTCTGCTCTTGTACCGCCGAGACCGATGTTTCTTTCCGGCTCGGGTCTGCTCTTGTACCGCCGAGACCGATGTCTCTTTTCGGCTCGGGGCTGGATTTCGTTCCGCCAAGGCCGCTTGTTTATTCAACTCGGGGTCGGGTTACGTCCCACCGAGTCGGCTTCTTTGGACTGGGGATGTAACATTCCCCCAGAGCCAAGTCTTTCTTTTAGCTCGGGGTCGGGTTACGTCCCACCGAGTCATGCTCATTGGTCTGGGGACGGGATATTCCCCCAGAACCAAGTGTCTCTCTTAGCTCGAGGTCCTCGGAAATATTCAGGGACATACTCGATGCATAGGATCCGTGAGAAGCATAGCACGGGGAGGGATGATACCCCTGTGGCGATTGCTTACTCCAGTGTTACCGAACATAAGGAGGAATATGCCCTTAATGTGTCGAGCACTCTTTGATCCTCACGTACCCGATGTAATGGATCCGTGGGAAAGCATAGCACGAGGGATAATGATGCCCCCGTGATGATTGCTAGCTCCAGTGATGCCGGACCTAAGGAGGAATATGCCCTTAGTATCCCAGACACTCTTTGATCCATTCATCATCCGGATCCGCGAGAGACACAGCACGGGGATGCGTTGTGCCCCTGTGGCGTGTGCCTGCTCCAGCGTGGTAAGGAGGAGCCCTCATACAATACACAGGCTCCCCAGTGAACCGACGTGTAGAGGATGTGCCCTTACCATTCAAACGCTCTTCTGATCCGAATCCTGGTTCGCCGGGACACTGAATTGAAAGATTCAGAATTATGTTTTGGAGACCTCGGACATGACGTTGTTTTGAGGCATCCGTGTTGTGGTTTATACTTGCGAAACATTTTTGTTTGGGGATAAGCGATAAGTCACCCCCGCCTTTTAATTTTATTTTCCAGAGATTTGTTTTTGTTTTTCACTGGTCTGGTAAGGGGACGCCCTTGCCAGATTTGGTAGGGTTTCAAAAGGTTGATTCACTTCCCTTCTGAATAAGTCCCACTTGATTAATCGGCTCGGGGCTGGATTCGTTCCGCCGAGGCCACTTGATTAATCGGCTCGGGGCTGGATTCGTTCCGCCGAGGCCACTTGATTAATCGGCTCGGGGCTGGATTCGTTCCGCCGAGGCCACTTGATTAATCGGCTCGGGGCTGGATTCGTTGCGCCGAGGCCACTTGATTAATCGGCTCGGGGCTGGATTTCATTCCGCCGAGACCAATTTGTCTTTCTCAGCTCGGGGTCGGGGTACGTCCCACCGAGTCAGCCCTTCGGTTGGGGACGTAACATTCCCCCAGGTCCAAGTGCCTCTCTTCATTCGGGGTCGGGTTACGTCCCACCGAATCAGCCCTTCGGACTGGAGACGTAACATTCCTCCAGGTCCAAGTGCCTTTCTCAGCTCGGGGTCGGGGTATGTCCCACCGAGTCAGCCCTTCGGATTGGGGACGTAACATTCCCCCAGGTCCAAGTGACTCTCTTCATTCGGGGTCGGGGTACGTCCCATCGAATCAGCCCTTCGGACTGGAGACGTAACATTCCTCCAGGTCCAAGTGCCTTTCTCAGCTCGGGGTCGGGGAACGTTCCACAGAGTCAACCCTTCGGACTGGGGACGTAACATTCCCCCAGGTCCAAGTGCCTTTCTCAGCTCGGGGTCGGGGTACATCCCACCGAGTCAGCCCTTCGGACTGGGGACGTAACATTCCCCCAGGTCCAAGTGCCTTTCTCAGCTCGGGGTCGGGGTACGTCCCACCGAGTCAGCCATTCGGACTGGGGACGTAACATTCCCTCAGGTCCAAGTGTCGTTCTCAGCTCGGGGTCGGGTTGCGTCCCACCGAGTCAGTCCTTCGGACTGGGGACGTAACATTCCCCCATGTCCGAGCATCTCTCACAGCTCGAGACAGGATCACATGCCACCGAGCACATCATCGTTAGCTCAGAGGCAAAATTTTCTCCTCACAATCGAGATTAGATCAGTCAGGGGTCAGGACCCCCAAATCTCTGGTACAGATATTACAGAGGAGGAGTCATTTTTAGTTTGGACAACAAGAGGAACTTCATCTCCTGATGGGACGACCCAAGTAAGCAATTTGCTTTGAGGTGGAGAATCATTCTGAATAGAGTCAGCATCTCCAATAACCGAGGATATGAAGATAGAAACATAAGACTTAGTTGATGGCAAAGACAATTTCTCGGTGATTTCTGGAGCGACCACCAGCAAGGCGATCAGCACACCATCTTTTTATAGTTCCCGGTACCAACTTGTATACTCGTTGGAACCGAGAACTAGGGGACATATGTTGATGGTGTTTTTCGGGCACTATGTTATTTAAACAACACGACAGGGGTAAAAGGGGTAACTCCATTGATCGAGACCGTTAAAGCCGACCCGACAACTTGACGGTAAGAGGCCGAGCACTTTATACTAAATGGCCGAGCACTTGAGATCGGATGACCGGGCATTATCAGATCGACATCAGCATTCTCAGTTCAAAGAACTATCATGACCGACCTCATTAAGACCGACCAGATAGCGAGATATGCTCCAAAAGATGACACCCTATTCTTGTGGATAAGATGACAAGTTATCCTATTTTTATGGAGAAAACTGGTGAGACAAAGTCCTAGTAGGATAAAGAAAGTAAATGTAGTTTTGATTAGGAATCCTTATGGGAAAAGGGAATAGTTCTGACTATAAATCTTTATGGGAAAAGGAAAGTATTTCAACTAGGAAACTCTTGTAGGAGAAGGAATAAGATTTCTTCACTATTATAAATAGAAGGGTAGAGTGTGCATAAAAAAGGGACAAGTTGAAAGAGGAGAATAATCAAGCTCTGATTTGTAAAAACAAAGAAGAGACCCGAGAAGCGTGTTGGAGTAATAAAGAGCACCATCCTGTTTTTGTCCGTGGACGTAGGTCGGATCCAAATCCACCGAACCACGTTAAATCCCATTGTTGATTGGTGTGTTTATATGTCTTCTGCTAAGTTTGCTTTTGGTCCCCCATAACCAAACAAATTCACTATTGAAGGAGGATTACCTCGGAGTTGATATTACCGTATTGCCCCGAGACCAAAATCCGCCGTCAACACCCTTCATTCAGCCCCCTTCAACACGTAGCCACACAGCCTCAAAAATACACCCTCCATTAACGCAACCCACTCAGCATTCACATACGCTTACGTAACAAACCTCACACCAGCCCTAACTCACGCCCACTCCTTGTCACGCCAACATTGCCCCTTTCACACATAAAAGTCCTTCAACAGCAGCCCTTCACGCCATCATCCTCAGCCCTCACGTATCAACGCCATCTGCTCCTTCACGCACAAAGTCCTCAGCACGCCTCAAGCCCTGTTCACACTCCACGCAGCCCTTGCTTCAGACAGCCCCCTAACCAGCCCACAATCTGCCTCATATACTCTTCACAAACTGCCGTACATAACCAGCCCTCACTGCCGCAAATCACACCCACTGCACTGCCCAGTTCGCCACATATTTGACCCCTTGAAAACGCCCCCAAACAGCCCTAAAACTGCACTAAAAACAGTCCAAAAAATTACCCCCAAAACAGTCTAAAAACCGCAGCCCAATACCCCCGAAAAATCACCAAAACAGTCCCCTAATTTACCTAAAATAGTGACAAGAAAATATAGCGAAAACAACAGCGAAATAAAGTGAAAACAGCACCCAAATAGCGAAACAGCGAGGAAAAATATTGGATTAGTGAACCAGAAGAGTTGCAGAGCATCAACCCTTCCGACGACCGTGTAACGCGCTTTCGAGAGACGACAAAAGAGGTTAGACCTGAGGGCACCTTCTTTATTTATTATCTTTCGTTTTTTTATTTATTTTAATATATTATCGCATGAGAGTCGTTTGTTGACGCATGATGTGAATTTCGGGTGAACGGAATGCGTGTTCTCTTTTGTGGTATATCAGATGGAAACCCGGACGTAAATTCCGTAACCGAATCCGAATGGATGGTAGTGCGGTTTGCACTCGGGATACAATGCTGCGTACTACTTAAGAGACACACGTATTTCGTTTCATCTAAACATGTATGCGAGCATGATTTAGTCTAGTATGTTATTTTAAGCATGATTTAGTCTAGTATGTTATTTATTTTTTAAGCATGATTTAATTGTTTATTTTTAAGCATGAGTAGTTATTTGTTTTTGCGTTTGGAATTTGCATTAGGTTTATGTTGTTGTTTACTTTTCGCATTATATAATTGAAATATGTTCATGAGATTGCTTTGTGTTGTCGTGTGTTATGAGGACTTATTTTCCAAGCATGCAAACTTAGACATAGGATTTATCTTTATGAACATGAACTAGATATAGGTTGTTCTTGAGCATGTTGCGTAGATTCGGTTAAGATATTGCAGAAATCATATAATTACAAGTGGCATAAGTAAGAGACCATTCCGAACCCAACAAGTTTGATGTCTACCCTTGCGAGGGGTGAGTGCGACCTTAAATCTTTGTCTCGGTTCACACCGGGTGGCGACTCCATATTATTTATCCGGTTTTGTTCCTCGTGAGCTATTTCGTACTCCCAACTAGGCCGCGAGCCTAGAACAGCGTCGCCGATTTCTGTGTCCTACAGTCTGGCGACTCCACTGGGGATAGAGAATCGGCCCCGAAATAATGTCTTGTAGTGATTTTGATTTGTGCTTTAGTTAACCGTGTTTACCGTGGGTTGAAAGGGGTTTAATCAAAGGCACTTTTTAAGGCTAGGTAATGGTTTGATGTCTTCCTTCATTCACTACCTTTCTATAAGGAAAAGCTGTGAAGGCACCTAGATAATCATTCACTCGAAGCCTACTGTGCTGGACTAATTTGGAGGACTCGTTGTTTATTCCTATCACCAAGCGATAAGAGCATAAGAGGCCTGGGTTTTTAAGAGAGCTCGCTCTGCCCTCCCTCTGGGGAATCTACAATGGGAAATCTATTTGACAGTCAGTCACACACCATAACTCGTTGGCACGTACCGTAAGGTATAAAAAAGGTGCGCTCACTTGGTCGCTTGAACCCTTGAGTGGGGAGTCCTAGTTGTGGGCAATCCTTCGCCAGCGAGAGCCTTTGTCTATACCCCTATAAACCCGCATATGAACCATATTCATATATCCTATGGAAATTTCCCCTTTATGCTTTCGATAACCATATACATATTATGCATCACACGCATTTCATATATCTCACGCATACACACATCATGTTAACCCCGTGTCTTAAAAGCCACTATAGATATCCGTTGGGTTAGAGAAGAAAAAGAAGACTTGTCAAAAAAGAGTTTAGCAAACATGGATATCGGGAAAAGGAAACCGAGGAATAGAAAACTTTACGACAAGGATAGAAAGACCATGGTGGGCCAAAAAAAAAGAAAAAATGAAAAAAAAGAAAATGAAAATGAAAAAAAAAATTGTTGTTTGTTTTTAGTCCTTGATAGTTAGACATAAGTCCAATGATGAAATTGTTTGCTTTATGGTGAAATCTTAGAAACGATAAACTCTTGATGTGCTTTTATCTGATACTTTGAGTGATTGATCTATGTTAGACTCGTAAGCACTTCACTATAGGTTCTTAGCGGTGAAAACCTGAGTAGTTGGCAATGTGACTAGTTGAAGAAATTGTAGGTCGGTGAATGACCATTTGCTTAGATGTCTATCTTGATTTGCTTATGTTATGATGTGTGGTATGGTTGAAAATGAAAGAAAAGTCTCTAAAGAAAATAATTGAACCACCTATAACCGATAAGCGTGAAGCTGCCCATGGGCGAGTATTAGGACCACCATGAGGAGAAATGCTACCTTAAAGGGTAGGTGTGTTGGAAAAAAAAGAGAAGAAAAATAGAAAAAAAGAAGAAGTTCAAAATCAAAAGAAGAAAAGAAAGAGACAAAAGAGAAAGAAAACCATACCACATCGAGCACGGAAAAGCAACTGCAGGCATAATTGAGACATCTAGGTTGGTTTGACCCATCGATCCCAATTTTTTGACGAAATCATTGAGTTGGCTCACTTGGGGATGAATCTGCAAAGGAACCTTTGCACACACACACTTTACGTCTGGCTTAGATCATTTATTCAAAGACTTGGATTCGAGTTGCATCGAGTGTTTTGAAGGTTCTCTGGTTTCATTACTGAGCATTCTTTGAGGGCAATAATATGTGTAACTATTGGGACTATTTCGTAGAATGTGATATAGTATGATGATATGGAATGCTACATCGCGTGGTTCACCTTGACCTATTACAAGCAGCGAAGAGCGGAAAGCTAAATCAAGACTAGGGGAGACCATTCTACCACCCCACAAATAAGGAAAACAATGAGATCTTGAGCAATGAGACAAAATAGAACCAACTAATCACCAGAAGAAAACTGGCAGAAGGAAATTGCAAGCAGACCCAGGGGCGACCAAAGACTTTTGTAGACAAGAAGCACCGAAGAGCACAAGGAAGACCTAACCCATCGGAATAGGAAACACATTCATGCATTCGTGCATACACGTCAAATACACGTAATCTTTGTCTTGTTTTTGTTCACAGGTTTTAAAGAAAATGAGAAAGTGGAAAATGTAAGCCAACCAGAAACAGCAATATAGCATCATCAGTTTCGGGAATGAATCCCAGGGTCGAGGCCCGCATTACCAGTAGTTTTCAGGAATGAATCCCAGGGGGTGAAGCCCGCTTTACCAGCAGTTTTCGGGAATGAATCCCAGGGGGTGAATCCCGCATTACCAGCAGTTTTCGGGAATGAATCCCAGGGGGCGAAGCCCACACTATCAGCAGTTTGGGGAATGAATCCCAGGGTCGAGGCCCACGTCGTCAGAGTTTTGGAATGAATCCGGGAATGAATCCCAGGGCCGCGGCCCACACTATCAGCAGTTTGGGGAATGAATCCCAGGGTCGAGGCCCACATCGTCAGAGTTTTGGAATGAATCCGGGAATGAATCCCAAGGTCGAGGCCCACATCATCAGAGTTTTGGAATGAATCCGGGAATGAATCCCAGGGTCGAGGCCCACATCATCAGAGTTTTGGAATAAATCCGGGAATGAATCCCAGTGTCGAGGCCGACATCGTTAGAGTTTTGGAATGAATCCCAGGGTCGAGGCCCACATCGTCAGAGTTTTGGAATGAATCCGGGAATGAATCCCAGGGTCGAGGCCCACATCATCAGAGTTTTGGAATGAATCCGGGAATGAATCCCAGTGTCGAGGCCGACATCGTTAGAGTTTTGGAATGAATCCCAGGGTCGAGGCCCACATCGTCAGAGTTTTGGAATGAATCCGGGAATGAATCCCAGGGTCGAGGCCCACATCATCAGAGTTTTGGAATGAATCCGGGAATGAATCCCAGGGTCAAGGCCCACATCATCGGAATTTTGGAATGAATCCCTGGGTCGAGGCCCACACCAGTATCAGTATCAGTTTTGGGAATGAATCCCTGGGTTGAGGCCCACATCAGTATCAGTCTGGGGGTGAGGCCCACATCAATATCAGTTCAGGGTTGAGGCCCACACATCATCAGTGTCAGTTTTGGGGATGCGTCCCAGGGCCGAGTCCTACATCAGTATCAGTTTTGGGGATGAGTCCCATGGTTGAGGCCCACACATCATCAGAAAGCCGGGAATGGCACTCCGAGAATGGAGCACAGTTCGAGAATGAACAAGCCGAGAATGACACTCCGAGAATGGAGCACAGTTCGAGAATGAACAAGCCCGGAATGGCACTCTGAGAATGGAGCACAGTTCGAGAATGAACAAGCCGGGAATAGCACTCCGAGAATGGAGCACAGTTCGAGAATGAACAAGCCGAGAATGACACTCCGAGAATGGAGTAAGGTTCAGGAATGGACCACATCACAGTAACGGTTTGGGAATGAACTACCACACAGTAACGGTTCGGGAATAGACCACCTTACAACATGGTTCGAGAACAAACCATCACATTATCAGTATCAGTCTTGCTAGGTATGACACTCTGGGGGCGAAGCCCACATCAACATCAGTAGTAGTCTTGCCGGGTATGGCACTCTGGGGGCGAGGCCCACATCATTACTAGTATCAGTTCTGCTGGGTATGGCACTCCGGGTATGGAGACATCAGTATCAGTTTTACCGGGTATGGCACTCCGGGTATGGAGACACAGCATCAGTTTTGCCGGGTATGGCACTCCGGGTATGGAGACACATCAACACTAGTATCAGTCTTGCCGGGTATGGAACTCTGGGGGCAAGGCCCACATCATTATCGGTATCAGTCTTGCTAGGTATGGCACTTTGGAGGTGAGGCCCACATCAAAATAGCATCAGTTTTGCCAGGTATGGCACTCCGGGTATGAAGATATCTCTGCGGCACTCTAGGTATGGAAACGCAACTGCGACACCCTAGGTACGGGGTTTAGCACGCCAGGTACGACATTGTGGACTACCGCGACACCCTAGGTACGGGGTTTAGCACGCCAGGTGCGACATTGTGGATTACCGCGACACCCTAGGTATGAGGTTTAGCACACCAGGTACGACATTGTGGATTACCGCAACACCCTAGGTACAAGGTTTAGCACGCCAAGTATGACATTGTGGATTATCGCGACACCCTAGGTACGGGGTTTAGCACGCCAGGTACGACATTGTGGACTACCGCGACACCCTAGGTACGGGGTTTAGCACGCCAGGTATGACATTGTGGATTACCGCGACACCCTAGGTACGAGGTTTAGCACGCCAGGAACGGCATTGTGGAAAAATGTGACACCCTAGGTACGGGGTTTAGCACGCCAGGAATGGCACATCATCAATTCTGTTCAGAGCAACAGGCAAGTCAGGTGGAAGCTGGCGAGCCAGGTAAGTGAAAATGCATTGCATAACTTTGATAGGATTGTCACTGTTACACATTACACAAGTCCCATCAAAGTGGGGGCGACTGTAGGCACTGCATTTTTTGCATATAAGTCCCGATGATGAGTCTCGTATAGAGACACTACCTCTTTAGTTGTGGAAGCCGCGGGAAACAGACGTCGAAAGGAAATAGTCAAGAATTGACACATTGTTGGATTTAACTCGGTGGAGTAGCTTCGGGTTCGCTTGTTGGACCTTCGTTTCAAAACACACCAAGCCCATCTCACCCAAGCCCAATCCAAGAAATAATTAAAACATGTCACAAATTAAAATTAAAACCAACTAAATTGAAATTAAATTAAATTAAATTAAATTAAATTAAATTAAATTAAATCTCATTCCAAAATTAAATAAATCCAATTCCTAAATTAAAGAAATCCCATCAAAAGCTTTCCTAATTCACATAAATTACATTCCCTAATTAAAATATACAAATCAAATCATATCCCTAATCAAAAGAGAACAAATCAAATCAAATTAAAACAATTCCCTAATTAAAAGATTTTCCTTATCACCTACTAATTTAGAAGATACTCCCATAATTATAAAATTCCTTCCCTTTTCACACAAGGACAACCCCCAACCTTTGCCTATAAAAAGAACCCTTCACCAACACATTAAACCCTGGCTCATTCTCACGAAATTAAAAAACGAAAGAAATAAAACCACTCACGCCTAACTACATAAAATCCACTCATGCACAGCCCACGTGAAGGCCACAAACCCTAAAAGCCCTCACGCCACTCTCACCTAAACTCACGCACACAAGCCCAGCAGCCCTTCACTCCCTCTTCACGCGAAGCACACACTCAGCCCTTTGTTTCACGCCTTCAACAAACCACACAGTCCCTTACCTCTCAATCCCACATCGACCAAACAACACCCTTCATTCAGCCCCCTTCAACACGTAGCCACACAGCCTCACAAATACACCCTCCATTAACGCACCCCACCCAACATTCACCTACGCTTACGTAACAAGCCTCACACCAGCCCTAACTCACGCCCACTCCTTGTCACGCCAACATTGCCCCTTTCACATATAAAAGTCCTTCAACAGCAGCCCTTCGTGCCATCATCCTCAGCCCTCACGTATCAACGCCATCTGCTCCTTCACGCACAAAGTCCTCAGCATGCCCCAAGCCCTGTTCACACTCCACGCAGCCCTCGCTTCAGACAGCCCCCTAACCAGCCCACAATCTGCCGCATATACTTTTCACAAACTGCCGTACATAACCAGCCCTCACTGCCGCAAATCACACCCACTACACTGCCCAGTTAGCCACATATTTGACCCCTTGAAAATGCCCCCAAACAGCCCTAAAACTGCACTAAAAACAGTCCAAAAAACTGCCCCCAAAATAGTCTAAAAACCGCAGCCCAATACCCCCGAAAAATCACCAAAACAGTCCCCTAATTACCCTAAAATAGTGACCAGAAAATACAGCAAAAACAGCTGCGAAACGGAGTGAAAACAGCAGCTCAAACAATGAAACAATGAGGAAAAACGTTGGATTAGTGAACCGGAAGAGTTGCGGAGCATCAACCCTTCCGACGACCGTGTAACACGCTTTCGAAAGATGACAAAAGAGGTTAGACCTGAGGGCACCTTCTTTATTTATTATCTTTCATTTTTTATTTATTTTAATATATTATCGCATGAGAGTCGTTTGTTGACGCATGATGTGAATTCCGGGTGAACGGAATGCATGTTCTCTTTTGTGGTATATCGGATGGAAACCCGAACGTAAATTCCGTAGCCGAATCCGAATGGATGGTAGTGCGGTTTGCACTCGGGATACAATGTCACGTAGTACTTAAGAGACACACGTATTTCGTTTCATCCAAACATATATGCGAGCATGATTTAGTCTAATATGTTATTTTAAGCATGATTTAGTCTAGTATGTTATTGACCGGTGCTTACACACGCGTATAACGCAAGCGCACGTATCGTTCAAGTAGTATAAAAATATCGATCCCACGAGGACTTAATATCTAATCTATTAATTTTATGAGGTCAAATGATTACTAGTATCTAACAAGTTGTTTGATTGATTTGAAATGGTGACGATTCTAAATTTAAAAACAAGTAAATAAAATTATTCGAAAGTAGGTTTTAAGAAAATTCAATATTAAAAACTATCTAGGGTTGTGATTTCTTCCAATATCATTTTAAAGATGAAGTGATTATCTTAAAGTTGGGTAATATATTGATTTATTAACCTGGAACACTAAATTATGTGTAAGCCTCTGTCGATGGTCAGACACAAATACCCAGTTTAACGCAATTGAACCATATGTCTATGTCAACCAAATTATCTGGATTCATTAAGTTTAAGTTCCAATTATGGCTACCCCCTCCCGAAAGGTATATGTCTATCCTGTAAGGAAATCTATTAAAGGGTTATCTATCCTCAAGGAAGATCGTGGACTATTGAGTCTAAGGTCTTAAACTTAAAATCCCTATGTCTAGTTCATTTTAAGTTTCCCAGTTCAATTTTATTAATGGCCAATTAATGAAAAAACATTAAGATTAAGACTCAATAAATAAATCTTTATATTACCCAAGCTATAATCTAACCCCTTATAAACCGGTGATATTGGATTTCATCACAACCCTAGATAACTGGCTTAGTTACGACACATATTTACGGGTAGTAAAAAAAACTTAAATAAAATAAAAGACATAAAGTAAAATACTGAAAATTAAATACTGAAAATTAAATACTGAAAAGTAAATTACTGAAAGTAAATGCTGAAATTAAATACTGAAAATTAAATGCTGAAAGTAAATTACTGAAAGTAAATTGCTGAAAGTAAATTGCTGAAAAGTAAATTGCTGAAAGTAAATTACTGAAAAGTAAAAACTGAAAATTAAAGAAAGAAAAGTATTGTGCGTAAAAGTAAATTGCGGAAAGTAAAAACTGAAAAGTAAAGAAAAGAAAGTGCGAAAGTGGAAATTAATTACTGAAAGCTGTAAATAAACAAACAAGATACAATCTTCTTAGTATTCTTAAGGAATTCCTTAGAAGAAAGTACGAATTTTACAAATGAAATGGCTTGGTATTTATAGGTAAAATTTTGCCTCCATCAAATCATCCACCAAATCAATTATTAATTGCTCCACTAATTGCTCCACCAAATCCATTATTAATTGCTCCACTAATCTCTTATCATGTTTGGTGATGATTTAATATTTTTTATTATTTATTTATTAATTTATTTTGTGCTTTGAAAATGATTGAAAGTGACTTTAATAATTACACACAACACACTTCTGGATGGTTCATCAATTTCAGGCTTGAAATCGTCAGAATTCGAAATTATATTTTCTTTCAAAGCTCTAGATCTTTGACTCTTATTTAATCTGGAACTTGAATCAGCTCAATCCGATATCGGAGTAAAAAGTTATGCCCAAAATACGACATATACACAAAACTGGAATTTCTAAAACTGCACTTCGTCAAAAACGCCCTTTCAAGTTTCCAATCTCCAAAATTAAAATATCAAGTCCAATAATTGCCCTTATTTGACCCATATTTCGTCCTAAATGATTTCATTGAGATCCGATATTATTTTATCTGCAAAATAAACTAAAACACATCAAAACGTTCATCAAACCCGAGAAACTAAACAAAATATTAAGTTAAAGGGGCGGTAAATATTGATATATTTTCCGCTCATCAGTTATTTTTTTTTTAAGCATGATTTAGTTGTTTATTTTTAAGCATGAGTAGTTATTTAATTTTGCGTTTGGAATTTGCATTAGGTTTATGTTGTTGTTTGCTTTTCGCATTATATAATTGAAATATGTTCATGAGATTGCCGTGTGTTGTCGTGTGTTACGAGGACTTATTTTCCAAGCATGCAAACTTAGACATAGGATTTATCTTTATGAACATGAACTAGTTATAGGTTGTTCTTGAGCATGTTGCGTAGATTAGGTTAAGATATTACACAAATCACATCATTACAAGTGGCATAAGTAAGAGACCATTCCGAACCCAACAGGTTTGAGGTCTTCCCTTGCGAGGGGTGAGTGCGGCCTTAAATCTTTGTCCCGGTTCACACCGGGTGGCGACTCCATGTTATTTCTCCGGTTTAGTTCCCCGCGAGCTATTCCATACTCCTAGCTAGGCCGCGAGCCTAGAACAGCGTCGCCGATTTATGTGTCCTACAACCACTCCGGGTTATATTGACTCCAAGTAAGTACTCTAATTCATGTTACTAGTCTTTTTATAGCCTATACCCCTTAATTTTTTTTATTTGAAGTAATAAAAGTGGATCTCCTAACCCCAATATTTTATTTTATTATTTTATTTTACCTTTTTAATTTTCAAGTTTGTTTTATAATGTTTTCTTTATTTATGTATTTAATAATCCTAAATATGTGTTGTAACTAAATACATTATCTATGACTGTGATGAATTCCAATATCACTGGTTTATAAGTTGGTTATTTTGTGCCTTGGGTAATATATTGGTTTATTTATTGAGTCTTAGTCTTAATACTTCTTGTTAACTGGTCATTAATAAGATTTATTTGGTAAACTTAAAATTAACTTGGAAAATGGATTTTCGGTTTTAGCCTTAGACTCAATAGCTCACGATCTCACCTTAGGGTAAATTTCACTTAAGGTAGATTTCCTTACATGATAGGAATATATCTGTCGGGCGGGGGTAGCCATAATTGGAACTTAAACTTAATGAATTTGGAGCTTCTTAATTAACATAAGAATATAGTTAATTGGGTTACTTTGGGTGTTTGCATCTGACCATCGGAAGAGGCTTTTGCATAACTTTGTGTTCCAGGTTAATAAACCGATATATTGCACAAACATGAGATAATCACTTCATCTTTAAAAGATATTAGATGGATTCACAACCCTAGATAGCTTTATAATATTGATTTTTCCTTAAATTTACTTTTGCACTGTTTTATTTACTTGTGTTAGATAAAAATCACCATCCAACCAACAATCAATCAATTAGATACTCGTAGACATTTAACTTCAATAAATTGATAGAATATGTATTAAGTCATCGTGGGATCAATATATTTTATACTACTTGAGTGATACGTGCGCTTCCGTTACGTGTGTGATTTATAAGATCAAGTTTTTGGCACCGTTGCCGGGGACTTATTTATCTTTCACTATTAATTTTGGGGTTAGATACTCTTACTTGTGTCTAATTTATTTTTACTTATTATTTTTATTTTCTTGTGTTCAGTTTCTCAGAAACTACATGAGAAGAAGCAGAAGCTTTGAAATCAGTCCGCTTGACCCAGAAATTGAAAGAACAATCATATTGTTGAGAAGAGAAAGGCGAGAAGGCCATGAAGCACTGATCAACATGAACAATCAAGAACCTGAACCTTTGGAAGTTGCACCACCAATTCCTATTCGAGACAGAACAATTCCAGTGGTTGACGGCTTCATATCATGCATTATACTTCCACCCTTACCAACAAATGCATGTGACATCAAAACATGAATTCAGATGATACATCAATCAGTTCAGTTTCGGGGAAATGCAACTGAAGATCCTAATGCCCACATCAGTAACTTCCTGGAAGTTTGTGGCACAGTCAATTACAACCGAGTGGAATAAGAAGCAATACGACTGTGTGTGTTCCCATATTCTTTGAAAGACAGAACTAATGCTTGGCTCCATTCACTACCAGCAGGTTCCATCACAACTTGGAACACTCTTGTCACCAAATTCCTTGCAAAATACTTTCCCCTAGACAGAACAGTAAAGCTGAGGAATGACATCACATCCTTTGTACAACATGACTTAGAATCCCTCTGCGAAGTATGGGAAATGTACAAGGAATTGCTCCGAAAATGTCTTCACCATGAGATTGCAAAGTGGCTTCAAGTCCAAACCTTCTACAATGGACTTTCGGGACTAATGAGAACCAAAATAGATGCTGCTGCTGGAGGAGCTTTAATGGAAAAAGAAGAAGATCAGGCCTGAGACTTAATTAAAGAAATGGCCAACAATAACTCATTATGGACAACAGAAAGGAACATGATCCAAAGAATAACAGGAATCCATGAAGTATGAGCCAACACAGTAATGAATGCCAAGCTGGATCAGATTTACAAAAATCTGTAAACCTTTAACATGAAGATTAATGCTGGATCCACGAGTTCACCATATGGAGGAGCACCAGAGGAAAAAACTTACAACCAACATGATGAGATTGTGAACTATGTCAGTAACTTAAACAGACAGGGAAACAATCCATATTCCAATACCTATAACCCAGGTTTAAGGAATCATCCCAATTTCGCATGGAGCAACAATTCAGAGCAAAGGAAAAATCCACCACCTGGATTCCAACAGCAAAACAAAGGCTATGAGTATGAAAAAAAACCAGGAATAGAAGATTTACTTGCAAAGATATTGAAAAACAAGAAGCCAAATACGATGCAATATTTCAAAGCCAATCAGCTTTATAAAGGCACTGGAAAATCAATTGGGACAACTGGCCAATGCTTAGAATTACAGACCGCAAGGTACCCTTCCTAGCAGCACAAAACCAAATCCAAGGAACAGAGGGAAGGAGCAATATCAAGCCATCACTTTGAAAAGATGTACTGAAATCAACAAAGATGTTGGAGTTAAGACATCCACTGAAGAAGTTCCAAAAGAAAACAGCGAAGCAGATCCACAGATGGAGGAAAAAGAGGAAAAAGAAAATGATCGAGAAAGATTTACTCCACCTTCACCTTTTCCACAACGTCTCCAGAAACATAAACTAGACAAACAGTTTGCTCAATTCCTGGAGATTTTCAAAAAGCTGCATATCAACATTCCATTTGCAGAAGCGTTGGAACAAATGCCCAGCTATGTCAAATTCATGAAAGATATTTTGTCACGAAAGCGAAGATTAGGAGATTACGAGACTGTAGCATTGACAGAAGAATGCAACGCCATCATTCAGAGGAAGTTTCCCTCAAAGTTGAAAGATTCTGGCAGTTTCACCATCCCTTGCACCATAGGAGAACAGTACTTCGGTAAGGCTTTGTGTGATTTAGGTGCTAGTATTAACTTGATGCCTTTGTCTATTTACAGGAAACTATAGATTAGAGAAGCAAAGCCCACCTCAGTCACTCTGCAACTTGCTGATAGATCGCTCATATTTTCAAGAGGTGTAATGGAAGATGTATTGGTCAAAGTTGAAAAATTAATTTCCTTGCAGATTTCATTGTCCTTGACATGAAGGAAGACAAAAATGTACCAATCATCCTTGGGAGACCATTCTTGGCTACAGGTCGAACCATTATTGATGTTAAAATATGTGAATTAACCATGAGGGTACATGACCAAGAAGTAACATTCAATGTTTTCAAAGCCATGAAATTCCCGAATGATGAAAATGAGGAGGAATTTTTCAGACTTGAAGTAATAGATAGTATCATCCAGAACACTGATGCAATGCAACTTTCCACTGACAAACTTGAAGCATGCTTCACCAATATGATTGACAAAGAACTAGATTATGAGATTCTAGAATGTATAAAATATCTTGATGGAGCCTCTCGCTTCAGATCAACACCACAGGTGGAAAGCTTGGAATTATTGAAAAAGGAGCAAATCAAACCCTCGATTGAAAAACCACCGCAGCTGGAACTAAAACCGCTTCTGAATCATCTCAGATATGTTTACTTGGAAAAATTTTCTGATTTACCTGTGATTATTTCTTCGCCACTAACATTGGCACATGAAGATAAGTTATTGAGAGTGTTACGCGAGCACAAAAGAGCTATTGGATGGACTATAGCAGACATTCAAGACATCAGTCCATCATTTTTCATGCATAAAATCCTGATGAATGAAGAGTACAAAGCCACAGTGGAGCATCAACGGAGACTGAATCCAATCATGAAGGAAGTCGTAAAGAAAGAAATTATCAAATGGTTAGATGCCGACATCATATATATCTCTGAAAGCACTTGGGTGAGTCTTATGCAATGTGTACCCAAGAAAGGAGAAATGACTGTAGTCACCAATGAAAAGAATGAGCTGATTCCAACAAGGACAGTAACTGGATGTAGAGTATGCATGGATTACAGGAAGCTGAACAAAGCAATAAGGAATGATCATTTCCCACTACCATTCATTGACCTGATGCTAGACAGATTGGCGGGACATGAATTCTACTGTTTTCTGGATGGATACTCGGGGTACAATCAGAATACCATCGCCCCAAAAGATCAGGAGAAAGCCATTTTTATATGCCCATATGATACTTTTACTTTCCGTAGGATGCCATTTGGACTCTGTAATGCTCTTGCCACATTTCAACGCTGCATGATGGCCATCTTTTCAGACATAATAGAACAAAGTATGGAACTCTTCTTGGATGACTTCTCAGTATTCGGAGACTCATTCGACCACTTCTAGTAAAATTTGGAAAAAAGTGTTACAAAGATATGAGGATACCAACCTGGTACTCAATTGGGAGAAATGCCACTTCATGGTACATTAAGGCATTGTCCTGGGACATCGGATCTCACAAAAGGGAATCAAGGTAGACAGAGCAAAAATTGAGACGATAGAAAAATTACCTCCACCATCATCAGTCAAAGGAATTCGAAGTTTTCTCGGGCATGCATGATTCTACAGGAGATTTATCAAAGACTTCTCCAAGATTGCTAAACCTCTGTGCAATCTACTGGATAAAGACGTGCCGTTCCACTTCATCAAAGAATGCCACCATGCTTTTGAGATCTTAAAACATAAGCTGATCTCTGCCCCCATCATAGTAGCACTAGACTGGACGCTTCCATTTGAAGTGACGTGCGATGCTAGTGATTTTGTTGTAGGTGCAGTTTTGGGACAATGCAAAGCAAAAGTTTTTCACACCATCTACTACGCCAGTAAAACTCTGAATGAAGCAAAACTCAACTACACAACAACTCAAGAAGAGTTGCTCGCAGTTGTGTTTGCTTTTGATAAATTTCGCTCATATCTGTTGGGTCCCAATGTGGTGGTCTACAAAGATCATTCAGCAATCAAATACCTGATCACGAAGAAATATGCCAAGCCCAGATTGATCCGTTGGGTACTTCTACTGTAAGAATTTGACGTTGAGATCTGAGACAGGAAAGAGACAGAAAATCAAGTGGCAGATCACTTGTCAAGGCTCGAAAATGGAGGAACAACTGGCAATGAACTGACAATCAAAGAAACTTTTCCAGATGAAAAGTTGTTTGCCATCAAGCAGCAGAAAGTCACATGGTATGCTGACTATGTAAAGTACATAGTATCGGAGAAATGGCCGTTAGAATGGACAGATCAGCAACAGAAGAAATTCTTCAAAGAAGGCAAACACTATATCTGGGATGAGCCGTACTTATTCAAACGGTGTTCAGATCAGTTATTGCGGCATTGTGTACCAGAGGAGGAGGTCAATAGTGTCGTACAACATTGTCATTCATCACCATATGGCGGACACTTCAGCGGAGATAAAAATGCAGCCAAAGTCTTACAATCAGGTTTGTTCTGGCCCACCTTATTTAAAGATGCTTACTTATTCGATCTTCAATGTGACAGGTGTTGGTTTCCTCTAGGGGTCCCAAGGTCATTTATCAAGCATGAAACAAGTGTAAATACAATCATAGGAGGTGTAGAAAACTCACAAGGATCGGTTGACATGCATTTGGTGATGAATAAAAAACAAACTGCCCTCCTCTATTTTGTGAAGCTCGGCAATGGTAGTGGACTGCTCGGTGTGGGTGGTGTTCCTCCTCCAAGAATCAGCCATGGATGTCCTTTGAAGCTCCAAGCTTTGTGATAAACTTCCATTCTCACGAACTCACTTCCCTATCACCTTGGTATGCCTCCTAGAGTGTGCTAGCACCTTGATCTTGCAACAAAATCAAGTCTTTTCTTCTCCATCACTCCCGGTTTTTACAGGAAAAAGAGAAGGAAGAAGATGCGTGAGAGAGAGAAGCATTTTGGCTTCATTTTGGCTCCAAAAACGAATCCAGAGAGAGACAAATAAAAAGTGTAAAGTGTTTATTAATTTCCAAAAATAATTAACATATACCACTTTTTTCAATTTCAAAAAGCAAAGCATTTAATGCTTTCTTTCATCTCACATCAACTCACATCAATCAATCAAATGTCACATCACTCAAAGTGACATGTGATTTGACGCTTGATGTGACTTGCGATTTGACGCTTGATTTGACTTGTGTGCCGCACTCGAATTCGAAATGTGAATGCGCTCGCAAGTAATCCCGGGCTCGGGTTCGCTAATTCCAAATTAACGAATTTTTCGTTGCGTCGTAATTAAATGATTACGCCTAGCGAAATCACTATTCACATCGCTAACGAATTAATTCTAAATTAATTCATTCGCCCGAATTAAATCTAATTTTAATTCCGCGTCGAAATCCAATTTCTTATAATATATCAAATATATTATTTTACCGATTATTTCTAAATTAATCGTTCTCTCTCTTTAATTGATATTTTATCCCAGATAAAATATCTCCGCAATTAATCCCAGATTAATTTTCTTTCATTAAATTAATCCCAGATTAATTAAAGTGAGAGTCATACGTCATCGGTGAATCTTCAGGGAGCGACCCATGAGATCTCCGGATATGTTGGCAGTAAATCGGGTCGTCGGACTATCCGAACACGTAAGTACCTAGTACTACATTTACACCGATTCACAAGACAAGGTTAGCTTCTAACAAAACGCCATGCCTACCCAATTCTCCAGAAACATGCTTACAGGAATAAACGATCTATATCAGGCGTAGTATACGTGGTATTGCATATATCGATCCAGTATCGGATGATCACGTGCTAAGCCTGGGGCTGGAATTGTGTCTGCCCCGTACGAAGCACATGTCGGATGTCTGGTGACTAGTCTCTATATCGGATAACTATGACCTAGTCATATTATCCCGATGACTGCAGTACTTAAGAGAACCAGTACCGTATCCTACGTGACCATCATCTCCATATGACTGGAGTGACACTTCCGTCTTGACATCACACCCAACACACTACGATTCTTAATATACCCAGCATTGGCGTACACAGAACCGGTTAAAGCAATGGACGACCTCAACCAAAGTATATTGATTGTCGTAAGTATTAGCGGTGCAAGTCTCAGGTTAAGACCAAATACACCTACCCTGATTTCGGACTTCCATAGACACATAGTCATACTACCAATGGAATTCCGAGGTTGTCTAATCCAGAGCGAAGTTGTTTCCTGTACCATCGGTAAAACACAAGCTCCTATTATACTTGCATGAGTATCCTATACCCAAATATACGAGAACTATGTCGTTGTGTCCTCATAACACGAACAAGTGTAATACTAGTCTTTTACGTATTCATCGATGTCCAATCTCGATAATACTCTGACTAGGGATATTTAATGATTTATCCTTCGTGGACAGATACTGTCTCATATCATTCTCCGTCCAGGAACAAATCATAGGGACCTCTCATCATTTATACATCTAGGTGATCTAATCACAAATGATAAGAGTGCAATCTCCTTTGTCACATAGTTAATTTGTACAACAACACCATTATCTGTACAAATAGTGACGCTATGGGTCATAATTGTCCAACAATCTCTCACTTGGCCTATAGCCAGTCACTCGAGTGTCTTATACCCGAACTATGTACGGTTGGCTCAAACTGCTGAGAAATGTTTTCGTTAGCGGATTTGCATGACTATCGTCTGATGCGATTTATTCGATCATCACATCGCCACGATGTATAATTCGAACGAATCAGATGAATTATCGAAGTATGATCTGGATCGTTGATGAGACCATTAATTCTTTAACATGTGCTGACGCCTAGCTCAGCAGCTAACAGAACTATATCTAATCTAATTAGATTTGTTTATCGACCCAGAAGGCTTCTATTGCCGCTTCACCTGCAGCAATAACCCGCATTTGTTGTTTATTCGGTAAAAATATCTTGCTTGGAAGATTTCCAGCTCACTATACCGATATTCAAACTGTGTAGTACCGTTTGTGACTTTTAGTCATTTTTATCGGTTTGGAAACTTCCTACAGTGATCTCAGTCACTTCAAGTTCTCCTTCTCCATAGTCTAAGAATGTATCCTTAGTTCTCTAAGAAACTAACGGATGTTCTTAACATCAATCCAGTGATTATCACTTGGATTGGCCCGTTTGTGAATCATATGCTCAAAGCGTATGAGACACGAGGTCACGTACATTTTTCAATGTACGATTCCACAGAGAGTTTTTCGAAAGCCGAGCTTTCACCGATTGTTTATGGGAATATCATTTCCAAGAAATGACATATTATCATTATTTTATTGGACAGCCACTGTCAGTGCGCTCCCACTAATCCTCTTATATACACAAGAATCATTTACGTTTTGAATTAAATCATAAACCATTATGATTACATCAAAACGATAATTCCAAGAACCTAATGCTTGCTTCAATCCAAACATGGATCGAATAACCCGCAAACCTTGTTTGCTAGTTATGGTACGACAAAACCGACAGGATGTTGTAAACATCCTCCAATTGGTTTTCTTTTCAGGAAAGCAATTTTCCCGTTAAGCTGTCATATTTCATTTATGAAACATGCATCATTAGCAAGCATTATCCAAATGGATTCATCATGGCAACAGTTAAAAGGTTGAATCAAAATCAACATAATGTTGATAACGATACCTTTCCGTTAAAAGCCTAGCTTTATACGTTGGTATGTTGCCATCCATGTACGTCTTGCTTGAAGACTTATAGTACCAATATGCACAATGCCTTGCGGTACATCAACTAGTATCCAAACTTGTTGATATACATGGAATCCATTTCAGACTCATGACACTTTGTCATAATAGGGAGTCGATACCTTGTATCACTTCCTCATACGTAGTCAGTTGGTATTCCTTAATAAGATTAACATCTTTATGAGGTGAGATCAGAAACCCATACCCCAGGTTGTTTTCTGACTCTCTGCGACATACGCGGTTCTTGTGTATTTGAAGATTAATGGTAATAGTTTCATCCTAGATGAACTATTTGTGTTCCATTAAGATTCGGTGCCTGGAATAGTATTACTCCGATTTTCATCGAGTTTTACCATCCTCCCACTTACCACTGCATATCGGTATTCCTCTCAGGAAAATCGCATGGTGAGCAACAATCTAATTGTTCTCTGGTTAGATGTATAAGTACAATACTTATGGTATCCCTAGGATAACGTACAATTGGCACTTACCCAATTTGGGTTTTAGTTTGGTATCATCCAAACATATGCCTAGCATTCCCAAATTATCAGGAATGTGAAACCCGGTTTCTTTCCCGTTCATATCTAATATGATATCTGTCAAACAGATTTTAATGGAACCTTATTCTAAATAAGTTCTGCACTGTTAATGTTTATCCGTTGAAGGAAATGGTAGCTCAGAGCGACTCATGATTAACCTTATCATGTCTAACAAAATTCGGTTACTCAGTTCGGACACACCGTCAAATTGACGTGTTCCGGGAGGAGTCCTCGTTGAAAGAATACTTTACTCTTTCAAGTATAGTAGAAACTTATTGCTTAAGTATTTTCCATTACGGTATTACCGTGACGGTATAATACTGTAGCCGATCTGTATGTCTATTTCGTGTCAAAACTATAAAAGTTTCTGATTTGTGTTCTTCAAAAGAAACACATAACCATTACGCGATGCCACATCCGTATAGGTCACGAAATATTCATATCCACATCTAGCCTAGCTAGACATGGGCCCACTTGCTTCACTATGAATTAGGGTTAACAGATCAGTGACATTTACACTTTTAAAAAGTAAATAGTGTTTTAGGCACATTGCCCAATAAACTAGATTCGTAGACTTTATTTGATTAGAATCAAATTAGTCCGAGTACCCACTCTTCAAAAGTGCGGATATACGAGTCTTGTTTGATTGTGTCCCAGACAATAATGCCACAATTAGTTTCTTCCTGATCAAATCAGTTCGAGCTATTTGTTTGTCATATTATACGTTTGAGATTTATTTATATTCAAAATATAAATGATGTTATTCACATCTAATGTGTTTATCTCAATATCATCTTTATATGATGAAACACTTTAGTATTCTAAAATATAAAGGTTCAATCCGCAACGGATTAAACACTGATATAAAGATAATGTTCCTAGTCAAACTAGTTACATTATAACAGTTTCCTAATTTACGTACATACCCAAAGGGTAGTTCCTAAACTTAGGTATCTACGGTTAAAACAACGACTTTCGTCCCGTTTTCATTTCGCAGATTAATCTCAATAGAAGTCAGTATCATGTTCAAAACAGATTCTAAACATCAATACATATTTATGTACCACACTAAGTTTTTAAATCTAATTTTAATACTAGTGGTGAACATAATTATGACAGACATATTTGAAGTCAGAGCCTTGCTCGTCTTCAATTCCTTCTTGGGATATGTCCTTTTATCTTCCTAGAAGATTATAATGATTTTGCCTTTGCTCTGTCTCAACACTCCAGAAGCCTTTGGCCAAGCCTTGGCCTTCTAGAATATCGAAGTAAGGTGCGCCTTGCGCTACTTGCCTAATTGCAAAGTTTGACTTTATCTCCTTGAGAATAGTCATTAATTCTCCAAGAATCATTTATTGCAATTTAGTACTTCTAAGATTCTAAGGATAGATTCTTTGAAGATCCTTCAATTTCTTTATCATACTTTAAGGATCTAATCCTTAGTTCTGATTCAGAAATTAAGGAGTCTACTGCGACAAGCTTAATGGATTAAGCACTTAAGTTATCATCACATAATCTTCCAAAGATTATGCTCTACTATTTGCTTAACTCCGGGCTTAGGCATAATATGTTATTTTATCAAATAAAGTAACTTATTATATTTCCAGGATCATCATGAAATTATTCCCAATTTGAAAATTATAGTCGTTTAAATACATTTTCACACAGGATTATGTTTTAAACACTAATCTTTCATTTATCTTGATTCTAATAGTCCAACTATTTAATCAACGATTTGTGGTACTATGTATTATATTGATTATTATAGTCCAACTATATAATCAAATATAATTTAAATTAATTAACCTCAATTACATTGATTACTATAATCCAATTATAAAATTAACTGTAAATTGAAATTAATTAATTCAAATATATTGATTACTATAATCCAATTATATAATCAACTATAATACAGTCCAACTGCTTATAAAAAATAATAATTTAAATATTAGTCCAACTAACATTTAATTGATATGAAGAAATATTTTTTTGAGCGCGTATGGCGAGTAATTGAACGAATACTGCGAATTCAATTCTTGCCTCCCACTATTTTTCGGCGAGCCTCTAACCCTCTGTTGAGTACTCGGGAAACCGTGTTTCCTAGTTGGCTAGGATCCCGTTAAATGTCACACAATCTTGACTTTGGCCAACAAATTGTATGATAATTAACTAGGTAGATCTCTAAGATCAATTGGATCCAATCCAATTCCTAGATCCGGTAGGGGGACATCCAAGTCTGAAACATATATCTTATATATGCCAATACATCCAATGTATTACCTAACCTTTTTCCTCTAAATCAGCTAAGCCTTGTCTTTGGCACAACAAACTTAGTGATCCTAGTCAAGCGCGACCCATTGACCATGGAAAGCTTCGTAATCAATGTCGATGGAAAAAGAAGTGGTCTTGACTTTGGCCAACAAACCACAACTTGGACAAGACACTGATATGGAACAAAGCCTTCGTGATTCAAACACATCCTCGACAGACAAAGGCCTTGACTTTGGCCAACAAACCAATGCCGTCTCGGATCTTGAGTGAGAATCACTCAATGGAAGGAAAGACTCTTAATATGAAGCGAGGGTTTTTCGCGTGCAAATTGGCAACCAATTTATTATCTTTGTTAAGGTCTCATCATCATACACCCTTAAACATGCATTCTAAACACATAATAAAGCGCATATGTAAAATAATAATGATATGCGGATGGATACTTTACACATTGATCTTAGATCAAATCTCTCACTTTCTCTCTCCAGCTAGCACTTGTATTTACTTCTACCCGTTGCACTACACTTCTAAAGAAACCTCATTTACATTAAGGGGAATAGGTGAGAAGAGAATACAAAGAAATAAGAGGTGATAAGGCTGGACACGCAGGTCCAATTAATAAATCAAATTTATTACAATTTCCAAAATTTCCCCACCCTTCTAATATCAATCCGATATACATTATTCATGCATCGCAACCATGTATTCACACAAGCATGTTATCAATCAATATAATCAAATTAATTAATCTGATAATTAGTGATCATCCAATGTTCAAACAACGATTTGATTTTTGTTCGAGTCAAACTCGTTTTTGCGAACAAGTACTCAAAATACGAATTCTCGAATTAAATTAAATTACATAATTAAATCCAATTCAATTTGTATTTAATTCTAATTCTCTATTTAATTCCAAATTAAATATTACACTTTATGAAATAAACCTTTACGACTTAAATTCCGAATTTAATCGTTACGGGTCTCAAAGCCCGATTAATATCCAATATTAATTTAATTAAAGTCCAATGGGCGTGGACTTTTGGTCAACTCGGGTCAAACCGAATAACCAAAATCCAATCCGGGAGTTACCCCATAAGCCCAGAAATCAATTTAGGCCTATTAGGCCCAATTAAACTTTAAAGGTTCATTAAGTCGCATTTGGGCTTTATAGAAGCGGTTTTGGGCCCAATTGGATCCAACCAATTTCGCCTAAACCCAAATTTGTACAACAAAGCCCAACAAGCCCAATTACAACATTAAAGCCCAAATCCAATTTTAAGCCCAACTAATTTAATTCAAAAAATTCCAAATTTCTTAATTAAATTACCTAAAGTGTATAGCATTTTTAATTACCCAAATCAATATTTCCAAAACATAAAATTTGTCTAATTAATCATGCTTATCAACATCAATTAGTGTCCAACACAAATTAATCAAAAAATCAAACCCAAACATGCTAGTAAAGTCTCGACCAAGGATGATTTTCATGTCCAATTTTATATCCAATCCAATTGAATCCAAATTAACATTAAATCAACATCCCAAAATGTTTTCAAGTCATCCAATGAACCAAAAAACAAAAATCCAAGACAATTTAGGGTTCCAAATTTTCGGCCATAACACCAAAATTGGGGAAAATTGTTCCAAACACTTTTTCATCAAATTGATCCAATCAATCATCAATTCAACAACATTTAAGCATACTAATTCATCCAATTTCATTAAATCATGCCCAAATTCGTTTTGCCCAATTTTAATCAAAAAATCAATTTCATGCTTTCAAAGGCTCAAGATACCATTGTTGGTTTCCTCTAAGGGTCCCAAGATCATTTATCAAGCATGAAACAAGTGTAAATACAATCATAGGAGGTGAGAAAACTCACAAGGATCGGTTGAGATGCATTTGGTGATGAATAAAAAACGAACTGCCCTCCTCCATTTGGTGAAGCTCGGCAATGGCAGTGGACTGCTCGGTGTGGGTGGTGTTCCTCCTCCAAGAATCGGCCATGGATGTCCTTTGAAGCTCCAAGCTTTGTGATAAACTTCCATGCTCATGAACTCACTTCCCTATCACCTTGGTATGCTTCCTAGAGTGTGCTAGCACCTTGATCTTGCAACAAAATCAAGTCTTTTCTTCTCCATCAATCTCGGTTTTTACAGGAAAAAGATAAGGAAGAAGATGCGTGAGAGACAGAAGCATTTTGGCTTCATTTTGGCTCCAAAAACGAATCCAGAGAGAGGCAAATAAAAAGTGTAAAGTGTTTATTAATTTCCAAAAATAATTAACATATACCATTTTTTTCAATTTCAAAAAGCAAAGCATTTAATGCTTTCTTTCATCTCACATCAACTCACATCAATCAATCAAAAGTCACATCACTCAAAGTGACATGTGATTTGACGATTGATGTGACTTGGGATTTGACGCTTGATTTGACTTGCGTGCCACACTCGAATTCGAAATACGAATGCGCTCGCAAATAATCCCGGGCTCGGGTTCGCTAATTCCAAATTAACGAATTTTTCGTTGCGTCGTAATTAAATGATTACGCCTAGTGAAATCACTATTCATGTCGCTAACGAATTAATTCTAAATTAATTTGTTCGCCCGAATTAAATCTAATTTTAATTCCGCGTCGAAATCCAATTTCTTATAATATATCAAATATATTATTTTACCGATTAATTGTAAATTAATCGTTCTCTCTCTTTAATTGATATTTTATCCCAGATAAAATATCTCCGCAATTAATCCCAGATTAATTTTCTCTCTCATTAAATTAATCCCAGATTAATTAAAGTGCAAGTCATACGTCATCGGTGAATCTTCGGGGAGCGACCCATGAGATCTCCGGATATGTTGGCAGTAAATCGGGTCGTCGGACTATCCGAACACGTAAGTACCTAGTACTACGTTTACACCGATTCACAAGACAAGGTTGGCTTCTAGCAAAGTACCATGCCTACCCAATTCTCCAGAAACATGCTTACAGGAATAAACGATCTATATCAGACGTAGTATACATGGTGTTGCGTATATCGATCCAATATCGGAGAATCACGTGCTAGGCCTGGGGCTGGAATTGTGTATGCCCCGTATGAAGCACATGTCGGATGTCGGATGTCTGGTGACTAGTCTCTATATCGGATAACTATGACCTAGTCATATTATCCCGATGACTGCAGTACTTAAGAGAACCACTACCGTATCCTATGTGACCATCATCTCCATATGACTGGAGTGACACTTCCGTCTTGACATCACACCCAACACACTACGATTCTTAATATACCCAGCATTGGTGTACACAGAACTGTTTAAAGCCCTGGACGGTCTCAACCAAAGTATATTGATTGTCGTAAGTATTAGCGGTGTAAGTCTCAGGTTAAGACCAAATACACCTACCCTGATTTCAGACTTCCATAGACACATAGTCATACTACCAATGGAATTTCGAGGGGGTCTAATCCAGAACGAAGCTGTTTCCCGTACCATCGGTAAAACACAACCTCCTATTACACTTGCATGAGTATCATATACCCAAATATACGAGAACTATGCCGTTGTGTCCTCACAACACGCACAAGTGTAATAATAGTCTTTTACGTATTTATCGATGTCCAATCTCGATAATACTCTGACTAGGGATATTTAATGATTTATCCTTCATAGACAAATACTGTCTCATATCATTCTCCGTCCAGGAACAAATCATAGGGACCTCTCATCATTTATACATCTAGGTGATCTAATCACAAATGATAAGAGTGCAATCTCCTTTGTCACATAGTTAATTTGTACAACAACACCATGATCTGTACAAATAGTGACGCTATGGGTCATAATTGTCCAACAACAGGTGCCAGAGAACGAGAAATATTTTGAAGAGAAATGAATGACCTCTTCAAAGCATTCTCGATGTGGAGATATTTGAGGTATGTGGGATTGATTTTATGGGACCATTTTTTCCATCATTTGGAAACCTTTATATTTTGGTTGCAGTAGACTACGTCTCCAAATGGGTTGAAGCAATAGCACTGCCATCAAATGACTCAAAAGTGGTGATAAAATTCCTTAAAAAGAATATTTTCACTCGCTTTGGAACACCTCGAGCGATCATCAGTGATGATGGTACACACTTCTGCAACAGATACTTCGATGTACTTCTATCTAAATACGAAGTTACTCATAAAGTTACCACTGCTTACCATCCGCAGTCAAATGGACAGGTTGAAGTTTCAAACAGAGAGATTAAAAGAATCTTAAGAGAACCGTTTGATCAATACGGAGGTACTGGTCTATAAAACTAGATGACGCATTATGGGCCTATCGGACAGCTTACAAGACACTTATTGGTATGTCCCCATATCGAATGGTGTTTGGGAAAGCATGCCATCTGCCTGTGGAGTTGGAACATAAAATGTATTACGCACTGAAGAAGTTAAATCTTGATCTACAAGTAGCAGGAGAGAAACGACTCTACCAACTGAACGAATTAGAGGAATTTCGCCTTCATACTTATGAAAATGCCAAATTGTACAAAGAAAAGACTAAGAAGTGGCATGATAAAAAAATAGTGCGTAGACAACTGGAACCATGGCAGCGGGTATTGTTATACAACTCAAGATTGAAACTTTTCCCGGGAAGCTAAAATCAAGGTGGTCAGGTCCATTTGTAATCACCCAAGTTTTACCTTACGAAGTAGTTGAGATATACAACCCCAACTCTAACAACACATTCAGGATAAACAGCCAGCGTGCAAGTACTATTGGGGAGAATCATTTGAGCGACAAAAAGAAAGTCTCACACTGGCAGATCCAGTCTAATGTTCGGGCAGTCATGTCTAGCTGACGATGTTAAACTTAGCGCTAGTAGGGAGGCAACCCATGTAATTTATGTATATATTGAGATTTGGTGTGTTTTATTTTTTTGTGTTTTTAATTTTTATTGGAAAAGTCACAGACAGGATGGAAGACGTTCTTGTAAATCTTCACAAGCATTTTCCTTCTCTCCCTCAAAAATCTCTGATGAAAGTCTACAAAGCACGCATTGAACGAATGAGACTTCTGATGATAAAAGGTATTCCTAGTGACATTCATTGGATAATTGAAGCACGAGTCTGACTGGCAGGTGAGTCATCTGACTCTTTTATTTCATTTCTGCCTGGTTTAGGAAAAAGCACCTATGCTTAGAAAAGAAGAGCTAAACGATTAGGTATTTTCTATAAATGTGCACGTTGTACATGTAATACTCGTTGTCGTTCTTTAGGAATGGTATTTGATAACCGTGAAGATAAAATAAAATTCATTAGGGATGGCATGAGTAATGAGTCTTTAGATGATCACGCAATTCGTATGACTCTTGAGACGCATCCTAGTGGATCTGTGTATCACGCAATTCGTATGTTACATACACAGTTTTGAAAAGAAAGACAACAATTAACTCTCGGGAATATGACTTTAAAAGACATTGTTTGCCAATTTATAAGAAAATTGGATGGGAAGCTTGTCCATGACACATAGATGTCATTCAAGCCGTTACTACCTATACATATTATTATCTCTTTGTCTTTAACTAATAATTGTGATTTGTTTTGTTATTTTCTTTTATTTTCGCCGACAGGATCCAGACTTTTTGACTTTCACGATTTATTTTACTGTTTAGCTAATAATTGTCATTTGGCTTGTACTAGTGCTATTATTACTCACATTTTTTCAGGATCTATAAATTCAGCTCGTCATTACACTCTTGTAGACATCCAAATTTGAGATATATATATATATATATATATATATATATATATATATATATATATATATATATATAATAATGGAAGCAACTTCAAGAAGACGACTTGTTAACATCTGTGTGTTTTGCGATACTAGCTCTGGTTCTAAACCAGAATTCGCTGAAGCAGCACAAGAATTGGGAAGAGTCATGGCTGAAAGAAATATGCACTTAGTATATGGCGGTGGCAATCTTGGACTGATGAGGTACGTTTCAAGGGCCGTACAGGAAGGAGGTAGTCAAGTTTTGGGAATCTTCACAAAACCTTTGGCATAGGTGAATCTTATCGGACAATCAAACAGAGAGGAATGCATCGTACCAGGTATGTCCGAATGACTTGTTGAAATGATTAACCGTGTTGATGCTTTTATTGCTTTGTCAGGTGGCTTGGGCATGATGGATGAAATTTTCATAGTATTATCTTGGGCGAACTTGAACATACACCAAAAATCAATTGGACTGTTTAATGTTGATGGATTTTATGACTTTCTTTGTGTGTTTCTTGAAGATGCCCGTAGAAATGGGTTCCTTTCAAAACCTGTTAAAGATACCATTTTCAATGCCAGAACAACCAATGATTTAATTGACCAACTCTTAGCATTTAAACCACATATTGACCCTATATTTTCCAAGATAAACTGGTCTGATAATTAACGTGGTAAGAAACGTCGAATAAATCTGGATCTTAACCTTTAATTTTATTTTTAAATGTACAATTCCACGCTAACCATGTACTGTCTTCTAAACTCTTTATCTTCTTTTTAGACATTGGGGACAATGTCTCAATTAGATTTGGGGGGTGGGGAATAGTTGACTAGTATCTTGTTTTTATTTTTCGTTGTATTGTTTTTGCTTGGTTTTTAGTCAAAATTTTTAAAAAAAATTAAAAAAATTATTTTTTATGTTTTTAATTTGACTAACCAGAAGGAATGGTGTTTGAGATAGTTGTGTAAGGAATTTCCTCTCCTGAGACATATCTCAACCTATTTCGTAACAAGTTAATTTTTATTTATTTCCTTTTGAATTATTTAAATTTGTGAATTCTCCATAATACTGATTAAATTGGATCTTCGTATGCTCATTTGATAGTTATTATCAATATGCATGGTAACATACGGACATTAGTCATAAGTGAAAAGTTTGTAATATTTAGTGCTCTAGTTTATTGGAGAAAGCATCTGAAAGTGATTGAATAAAAAAAATTGTGTATATAAATAATTAACCATGCTTTTACTTAACAACTGGGCGTCTTACCTCAGTAAGTAGAGATTGTTCGCGTCAAATGGTAAAAGCTTTAGTTAATAATAATAAAGTTTTTACTTAGTAATCGGGCTTCTTACCTCAGTAAGCAGAGATTGTTTGCGTCAAACGGTAGAACCTTTAAACATTTGAGATCCAAGTAATTAAGTCTGTAGGGGTGTCTTAACACATAGTGCCCTAAAGCCAACTGGCTTGGGAGTCACTGGCCCAAAGCTCGCTACATGGATTGAAGATGTTTTAAAAACAAAATGGAAAAAAAAAAATAAAAAAATCCATTGCTAAAAAGGTGTGAATTCTGATATAACTTTAGGACAAAAATATTACTCTATTTTCAACTACATTTATGAATATTGTGGGCACAATGATTTGATTAATACCTTGTTGGTTGTGTATATGGAGAATGGTAAAAATAATCGGAGAATTTACATATTTGATAATTTAGAAAGAAAGAAAACAACTATTAACTGGATAAGAATTTCACTTGTTTAGTCACTAACTTGTTTTGTGTGTTTGATTGTACATTTGATTGACGTTTGTGGGTATCGTCACTGTAATCCCTCACGAGACTACAACTCATCCACTAGGGACACCTAGGGGTTTAAAACCGTGATCCCTACGAAAGTGGCTTAGTTTAATTTTATTTTAAAGTTGTTTATTGTATTTTATTTTGTTTGTTTTGCTCGAGGACTAGCAAAATGTTAGGTTTGGGGTGTGATAAGCGAAAATATATCAATATTTACCGCCTCTTTTACTTAATATTTTGTATAGTTTCTCGAGTTTTGTGAATATTTTGATGTGTTTTATAGATAAAAAAGATTTCATGACTCAATGGAATCAAATCAGGGCTAAAACGGTGAAAAACGGACAAAAATGGCAAAATTGGAATCACGCGTCGCAACGCGCCTCAGTTACTATACTGCTGACACTTGTCATCACCACATAATTGCCACATCATCGCGTGCGTAATCATCACGTCATCATGATGTCAGCCAATAATTCAGCCTGACGACACGTCATCACTTACGTCATCATGACGTCAGCATAATAATTTAGTATGCCGACACGCGTCATTCCTTGCGTCAGTATGACATCAGCATCGCGACGCCATGCCTTCATACGTCGCGACGCTGAGGCAATAATTCAACAACAGACAACCGCGTGCCATGTGTCAATATCTCGTCAAAGCCGCGTGCCACGTGTCAAGCATCGACGCGCGTTGCGGCACGTAGAGCCAAATTTTGCCTATAAATTTAGGCCGATTTCATTCGAAAAATTCATACTTTCTACTGGGGATTTCCTTAAGAATATTAAGAAGATAGTATCTTGATTGTTTTTTTACAGCTTTCTTGTATTTAATTTTTATTTTAAGCAATAAATCTTACTTTGTTTTACTTTAAAGTATGAGTATGTAACTTCTTTCTACTGGGGTGAAAGGTAAAGCTTTTATTATTATAATTAAGATTAATCTCCCTTAGTTATAATATATAAACTATCTTTTAACCTGAGTGTAGGCATTGCATTTTTACATGTGAAACCCGATGATGAGTCTTAGTTGGAGGCACTACCTTTTTTTTAAGTTAAGGATATTGCGGGAAACAGACGTCGTAAGGGGAAATTCGGAATAAGTATGTCATCAATTTCATTTCACAAGTTCATTGTTTTCGTTCGTGCTGCGTTCGTTACCACGTTCAAACGTCAAACAGATTACGGGCGTTCGTGCAGCGTTCGAACGGTGTTGGTATTTCTGGTTTTGCTGCGAGGCCCACACGTCCAAGGCCCTTAAATTACACCCAAATTAAATCAAATATTAATTAAATTAAACATTGAATTAAATAAAATAATTAAACCATTTACCAATTAAATAAAACATAAAATATAATCATACCTAATTTAGATAAATCAAATATATTAACTTCCTAACTAAACAAAATCACATACTAAATTAAAAAGATGTCATGCCTAATTAAATCACTCATAACCAATTTAAAGATATTGACTTCCTAATCTAAACCAATCTTGTCTCCATCAAATCCATTGCTTTCCTTCTTAGACACTAAATCAAATCCCTTCTTTGTGAGACAAGGAGAAGCCCTAGCCCTTCTCTATATAAACAACCCATAACCAAGACATGCAGCCCCTAGCTCATACACATAACTCACACGCAAATCACAACAAAAAAATCCCTAGACATTACACGCAAATTAAAAGAAAGAAGCAGCAAAATTTCTCTTCATCTCCTCCACTCCATAGCCGAAAAGATCATAGCCCCTAAACCCCCCACACATCACCGAAAATCTCCCCCAAACAGCAGCCCCTTTCCACCGAAAATAGTAGCCCTTCCACCGAAAATAGCAGCCCAAATCACTCCAAACAGCAGCCCAAAAACACCCAAAACAGTCCATAAAATCCTTAAAACAGTAACATAAAACTGCACTTATAATCCTTAAAATAATCACAAAAAAACTGCACTTAAAACCTTTAGAAAACACCCAAAACAGTCCGTTGAAACGTCAAAACAGTGACCTGAACAGTGAGTAGAAAATACAGAGGAAACAGCAGCAAAACGGAGGCCAAACAGCAAGCAAAACAGTTAGCTAAGACGCTAAACCAGTGAACATGTGAAGTTGAGGAGCTTTACCATTCCGATCTCCGTGAAACGCAAGTCCGAAAGTCGGCAAGAAAGGTTAGACCTGAGGGTATTTTCCACATTCGTTTTCTGTTTTTTTTTTATTATTTATTGAATATTGTTCGCATGATTGTTATGTTGAAATGCATGTTGTGGCCCTTGAGTAGATAAATATGCATGTATTACGAAATATTGTATGTTGTGGCCTTGGAATAAAATGAAAGATGTGTCAACTCTCGCGGTATATCGGATGGAAACCCGGACATAAATTTCATAGCAGATTCCGAATGGACGGTAGTATGATCTGTACTCGGGATACAACTCCACGTACCGCTTGAGTAAACGACACCTTCTTTTGTTTTATATTGCTTTGATTTATTTATTTTTCGTCATTTGAATTCTGCATGTTACTTTTTGTATGCATAACGCGATCGAGTGCATGGGCTTAGTAAGTCGGATTAAAGGTCCCTTATTTGGAGGGGTTAAAATCCTTTACCACGATGCTTTGCCGCGCCGGTTGATGTGTGTTCGATTGAATGTAAGATATGTTCAATCAGGCATACTAAGTTTGATATTATTGTCTTTATTCTTTGTATGCATGACGCGATCGAGTGCATGGGCTTAATTAGTCGGATTAAAGGTCCCCTATTTGGAGGGGTTAAAATCCTTTACCACGATGTTTTACCGCGCCGGTTGGTGTATATTCGATTGGATGTGAGATGAGTTCAATCGGATACGTGAGGTCCCACATTATGGATTTGTTTGTATATGAATGTGTTGCATGCATCAGGTCTGGTTCCGTTCGAACGCGTTCTCGAACGCCACACGAACATGAACCTTCTGTTTACCGTTCAAACGCGTTCTCGAATGCTACGCGAACGCGCACACATTTTCTTAGTTCCATCATGCATCAGGTCTGGTTCCGTTTGAACGCGTTCTCGAACGCTATACGAACGTGAACCTTCTGTTTACCATTCGAACGCTTTATCAAACGCTACGCGAATGCGCACACATCTTCTTAGTGTTTCATGCATCAGGCCTGGCTCCGTTCGAACGCGTTCTCGAACGTTATACGAACGCAAACCTTCTGTTTAGCGTTCGAACGCGTTCTCGAACGCTACGCGAATGCGCACCCACTGAACTGAGTTATTTTCATCAGATTCGTACATAATTGTCCCTAGTAGCTATTCCTTTGTATGATGAACCTGATTGTTTCTATGCATTATGCAAGATTGTGTAGGTGTCATTCATCTATATTCCCCACATGTATGAGTGTAATGTGTTTATTAACTTGTATGCTTGTCGTATGTTAATCCTTATGTATGCAAATTGAGACATAGATTACATGCAAATTCGGATATGTGTTACATGTAAATTTAGATGAACTTGTTGATGTATGCATGTGAACTTAGAAGCATGACACTCTTGGAAATAAGTGTTACTTAAGCTTGATTAAATTATTACACAAATCCTTACATTACAAGTGACATAAGTAAGGGACCATTTCGAACCCAACGGTTTGAGGTCTTCCTTGCGAGGGGTGAGTGCGGCCTTAAATCTCATTTTCCCGGTTCACACCGGGTGGCGACTCCATTATTCTCCGGTTTAGTCCCCAGTGGCTACTCCGTACTCCCGACTAGGCCGCGAGCCTAGAACAGCATGCGTTGTCCAGTTTCTGTGTCCCACACTGACTTAATTGGATACCGCCTTTATCGTCGGTTGGAATTAATTAAAAATCTGACTTAATCAGGATATCGCCTATATGGTCGGTTGGTAATATCATGCAGATTTATATATTATAATAAGAGAGATTTCTAAATTAGAAGTAATAAAAGTAGATCCCATAACCCCAACATTTTATTTTATTGCTTTATTTTACCTTTTTAATTTTCAAGTTTGTTTTATAATGTTTTCTTTATTTATGTATTTAATAATCCTAGATATGTGTTGTAACTAAATACCTTATCTAGGGTTGTGATGAATTCCAATATTACTGGTTTATAAGTTGGTTATTGTGTGCCTTGGGTAATATATTGGTTTATTTATTGAGTCTTAGTCTTAATGTTTTTTTGTTAACTGACCATTAATAAGATTGATTTGGTAAAGTTAAAATGAACTTGGAAAATGGATTTTAGGTTTCAGCGTTAGACTCAATAGCTCACGATCTCACCTTAGGGTAAATTTCACTTAAGGTAGATTTCCTTACATGATAGGAATATACCTGTCGGGCGGGAGTAGCCATAATTAGAACTTAAACTTAATGAATTCGAAGTTTCTTAATTAACATAAGAATACAGTTAATTGGGTTACTTTGGGTGTTTGCATCTGACCATTAGAAGAGGCTTTTGCATAACTTCGTGTTCCAGGTTAATAAATCGATATATTGCATAAACATGAGATAATCACTTCATCTTTAAAAGATATTGGAAGGATTCACAACCCTAGATAGCTTTATAATATTGATTTTTCCTTAAATTTACTTTCACACTATTTTATTTACTTGTTTTAGATAAAAATCACCATCCAACCATAATCAATCAATTAGATACTCGTAGACATTTAACTTCAATAAATTGATAACATATGTATGAAGTCCTCGTGAGACCGATACATTTTATACTACTTGAGCGATACGTGCGCTTGCGTTTCGTGTGTGATTTATAGGATCAAAGAACAAGATAGGGACATCCGGGAAATTTCTGATAGGTGGATATAGAAAGGCTCAAAGTGAGCCTTCACATCAGACTATTCCTGTAAAAAAAGGATATGTCTTCCAGTAAGGGATCAAGTCAGAAGTTGAGGTAAGATGTTGTATCTCAGGTGGCTTCTTGAGCACCATAATTGCAGTGCGAGAACCCCTATGTTAGACTTGTGGGAAAAGACATATGGGACCATGTAAGAGAGAGATGTGTGGTTGCTTTAGATGTGGTCAACCAAACCACCTGGTTCGAGATTGTCAACATCCCCAAATTTCCTTTAATTCTGATCAAGCAGTATCGGAAGTAGCGTCAGTACGACCCCCTACCAGTCGAGGGTATGGTAATAGGGGGTTAAACACTAACAGACAGGGGCCCAACATCAACAGGCATGAGCCAAACTTCAACAGGCATAGCACATGCAAGAGTTTATGCATTGACATCTCATGATGTTTTGGCCTCCAATGTCGTAGTTGTAGGTACTTTAATTTCCGATTCTTACCATGCTAGAGTATTATTTGATCCGGAAGCTACACACTAATTCATATCTTGGCATTTTACGTCATAGTTAGGCAAGGAAGTAGAGACTGTAGGTACGCCCCTTTTAGTGGCAACTCATATAAGGCACGCCATCCTAGCAGATCGAGTTATCAGTTCATGTGCGATTAAAGTGGGTGATGACTTATATCTAATCGACCTCATCCTATTACACATGCTAGATTTCGACGTCATTTTAGGAATGAACTGGCTTTCCCTGTGTTACGCTACAGTTGATTGGAGAGAGAAGTGTTAGACAATTATGACCCATAGCGTCACTATTTGTAAAAGACATTGTGGTTTTTGTACAAATTAACTATGTAGCAATGGAAATTACATTTTATCATTTTGTAATTTGATTACTTAAATATATAAATGATAAAAGTCCTTATGATTAGTTCCAGATTATTAGATATGAGACAATATCAATCTATAACGGTTTAATCATTAAATATCCCTAGTCATAGTATTATCGAGACTGGACATCAATAATGCGGAATAGACTAGTATTGCACTTGTGCATGTTATGGAAGCGTAACATCATAGTTCTCATATATATAAGTATTGGATACTTATGAAAGTGCGATAAGAGGTTGTGTTTACTGATGGTACGGAAACAGCTTCGCTCTGGATAGACCCCGCAGAATCCCATTGGTAGTATGACTATGTGTCTATGGGAATCCGCATCAGGGTAGGTGTATTTGGTCTTAACCTGAGACTTGCATCGCTAGTACTTGCGACAATCAATAAGCTTTGGTTTTGGTCGTCCAGGACTTTAACAGGTTCTCTGTACGCCTCTTCTGGGTTTATTGAGAATCGTAGTGTATTGGGTGTGATGTCAAGACGGAAGTATCACTTCAGTCATATGGAGATGATGATCATGCAGGGATACAGAACTGGTACTCTAAATGGTTGCATCCATCGGGATAATATGACATGGTCATGATTATCCGATTAAAGAGACTAGTTGCTTGTAATCCGATATATGCTTTGTACGGGACAGACACTATTCTAGTCTCAGGCCTTGCATGTGACATCCAATACTGGATCGCAATACGCAATACTACGTATACGACGCCTGACATAGATTATATATTCCTTTAAGAATATTTCTGAAGAATTGGGTAGGCACGATGCTTTGCTAGAAGCCAACCATGTCTCGTAAATCGGTAAAAATGTAGTACGAGGTACGTATATTCGGATAGTCCGACGACTGGTTTTACTGCCAATATATCCAGGGATCTCATGGGTCGCTTCCCGAAGATTCACCTATGACGTATGATTCGAACATAATTAATCTGGGATTAATTACGGAGAGATTTTATGTAGGATAAAATACTATTTGAAGAGAGAGAGAACGATTAATTTGGAATTAATCGATAAAATAATATATTCGATATATTAAACGAAATTAGATTTCGACGCGGAATTGAAATTGGATTTTAATTCGGGAAAACGAATTAATTTAGAATTAATTCGCGAGCGATGTGAATAGTAATTTTGCTTGGCATAATTGTTTAATTAAATTTGATTTAATTACATCGCAATGGAAAATTCGTTAATTCAGAATTAGCGAACCCGAGCCCGGGATGTGTTGCGGGCCCACTCGGATTTTGAATCAAATGGGGCCCGCATGTCACATCACTAGTCACATCACTTGTCATTTTGTTTCACCTTTTTGGTGATGGAATTTGGTGAGAAAGATGGTGACTTTCTCATTACTCAAGTGTGATTTGTTGTTGACATATACCAATTTTGGTATATCATTATTTTACTTTTGAAATTGAAATACAAGTCAACAAATCAATTCACTTTCTCTCATCATCATTCACGGTTTTGGAAGCCAAAACACTCTCTCCATTTTCTTTCTCTTGACCGAAATTAGGTGGAAGAATAAGAAGTTTTTGTTGCAAAAATTTCTAAGTGCTAGCACACACAAGGAATCATCCAAGGTGATAAGGAAATCAACCTTTGAGCTTGGAATCACCATTAAAGCTTGGAGCTTGGATTACATCCCCAATGAGGAGCTTGGCCGAAATTTGGAGGAACAATTTTTGTGTTTGACGCATCCAATATCCGATCAAAGTAAGTTTGATTCTGTTATTCTTACTTTCGTATTTACATTATTTCATTGCTTTATATGATCTTGGGAATGCCTTAGAAACCAACAATGGTATCATGGAGCCTAATGAGCATGAAATATACTTAGGGTTTATATACTAAAATTTGGGTAAATTTGATTTGAGCATGTTTTAATCAAATTGTTTGTTTGAGTATGCTTATATGTTAATAACTTGGAGTTATGCATGATCAATTTGTAGAAAAATTAATTGGATTAATTTTGCCCAAAATGCTAGGCTTGGCCGAATGCATCATAACCCTAATGTCATGGTATTTTTTGTTCTTTTGATCATTGGATGAGTTTAAAGACTTGGGATAAATTGATTAATGATTTAATTGGATTGAAATTGAAATCGGTTTTTAAAAACCCTACAATGCCATGACCTTGAGAAGCATGAAATGAGATGATTTTCTTGTTTCAATAATGTTGGACATGTGTTGAACAAATTAAAGCATGATTAATTAATTAAATTAAATTTTTTTGGAAATGTTAATTTAGATAATTAATTAATGCAATACACTTTAATTAATTAAATTATGAAATTTGGAATTTTAGAATTTGATTAATTGGGCTTAATTTAGAATTGGGCTTAAAATGTTGTATTTGGGCCTAATGGGCTTGGTTGGGCCAAGTTGGTTTAGGTCAATTGGATTGGATCCAAATTGGGCCTAAATCATTCCATTAAGTACAAATATGACAAATGGGCATTTTATGTTTAATTGGGCCTTATGGGCCGAAATTGGTTTCTTGGCAAATAGGGTGATTCCTTTATTGGGCTTTGGTATTTGGGTTTGACCCATATTGACCAAAGTCCATGCCTTAAGAAATTAATTGAAAGCCCATTGGACTTTAATTAAAAGACATTGGATGTTAATTGGGCTTTGAGACCCATTTAGATTAGATTTGGAATCTAAGTCGTAAAGGCGCATTAAAAGTGTAATTATTTAATTTGGAATTAAATATAGAATTAGTATTGAATACGAATTAAATTAGATTTAAATTGTAGTTCGATATAATTCAAGAATTCGTACTTTGAGTACTTATTCTTAAACGAGTTGGACTCGCGCAAATCAAATCGTTGTTTGAACATTGGATGATCACTTTATTCAAAGATTAATTAATTGGATTAAATTGATTGAATAACATGCTTTGTGTGAATACATGGATGTGTTGAATGAATAATGTATATCGGATGGATATTAGAAGGGAAAGAGCAATTTTGGAAATTGTTGTAAATTTAGAATTTATTAAATTAGACATGCGTGTCCAGCCTTATCTCTCGATTCTTTGTAATTCTCTTCTCACCTAATTCCCCTAAATGTTAATGAGGTTTCTTTAATTGAATTATGTAATTGGGTAGCAGTTAGAATAGTGCTAGCCGAGGAGAGGAAATGGAGTGATTTGTTCTAGGAACAATCTGTGAGATATCCATCCACATATCGTTATTAATTATTTTACGCGCCTTATTATGCTTTTAGAATGCATGCTTCAGGGTGTATGATGAGACCTAATAAAGATAATAAATTGGTTGCCAATTTACGCGAAAAATCCTCAATAAATATTATGCATTTTCCTTATAATGAGTGATTCTTACTCAAGATCCAAGATTGGCACTGGTTTGTTGGCCAAAGTCAAGACCTTTGTCCATCGCGGATGTGTTTGAATCATGAAGGCTTTGTTCCATATCGTATGTCTTGTCCAAGTTGTGATTTGTTGGCCAAAGTCAAGATCACTTCTTGTCCATCGACATCGATTACGAAGCTTTCCAAAGTCAATGGGTTCCGCTTAACTGGAATCATTAAGCTTGTTGTGCCAAAGCCAAGGCATAGTTGATTCAGAGGAAAAAGGTTAGGAAAATATATTGGATATATTAGCATATATATTGTATATATGTTTCGGACTTGGAGGTCCACCTACCGGATCTAGGAATTGGATGAGATCCAATTGATCTTAGAGATCTACCTAGTTAAATATCATACAGCTTGTTGGCAAAAGTCAAGGTTGTGTGTTATTTAACGGGATCCTAGCCCACTAGGAAACTAGGTTTCCCGAGTACTCAACAGAGGGTTAGAGGCTCGCCGAAAAATAGTGGGAGGCTAGTATTGAATTTGCAATTTCATTCAAATACTTAGCTCTACACGCTTTCAAATTATTTCGTCAATTATTTTTTATTAGTTGGACTAATATATTATTATTTTTCTTGTAACAGTTAGACTGTACCCATACATCGTTAATCGAATAGTTGGACTATTGCGGTTAAGATCACATGAAAGTTAAGCATTAGAGATATTGTCATTGGCGATAATGTCTTTAATGGCACAAACTTTCAAGACTGGGATATGAATCTCAGAATTGTTCTAGGATCCGATAAGTTACTCTACACTATAGAGAGACCTCTTGGGCCTAAGCCCCGACTTGATCAATTGCTTGAGCTAGAGCTTTGGAAGACTCATAGCGATGACAACGCGACACTCAATCGGTAATACTTGCTGCTATGACTCCGCAATTCCATCTTCAAAACAAGGGATTGGATCCCTATGAGATGATGGCGAAGTTGCATGATCTTCACCGATCTAATCTTAGATCGCAAAGATATGAGTTATAGAAGAAGCTCTTCCGCGCTCGCATGTCAGAGGGTACGTCTGTTGAGCACCATGTGTCACAGATGATTGTTGACATTGAGCAGCTCGGACAGATGGGCATCGTCTTCGAGGCTGAGACTTCAGTGGATTTGATCCTACAGTCTCTCCCCGACACTTGGAGTGGGTTCATCATGAACTACAACATGTTGAACCAAGACCAAACTCTTGGAGAGTTGATGTCCACACTGCGCGAAGCATAAAAAGAGCTCCTTAAGGGCAATAAGTGCGAGGCGCACTTTGCTTCAACATCTCAGACTCTGAGGGCTTGGCCCAAGGCGACTGGAGGTGTCAAGAAGAAGAAGCATAAGAAGAAGGGCAAGGCCAAATCGTCAAAGGGTTCTGGGAAACCTAAGGACAAATCCCAAGATATATGTATGTAGTGCAGGAAGCGGGGTCACTGGAAGCGTGATTGCCGCGAGTACAAGGCACACATGAAGGAAATCAAAGCGGGCAAGACACCGGCTTCATGTATGTTTGTTATAGAAATAAACATGTTTACTACTAGTTTTAAAAATTGGATTTTTGATCCTGGTTGTGGAACTCATATATGTACTGATGTGCAGGATCTGCAGATTAGCAGGAGACTGGCCTCGTGAGAGATTGACCTCCGCGTTGGAAATGGGTCACGAGTCGCCGTTTTGGCCGTTGGCACTTTTGTTTTGGAACTGCCATCGGGGCATGTACTTAAACTTACAGACTGGTATTATGTACCTAGTTTGACTAGGAATATTATTTATGTATCTATGTTAGCTCAATGTGGGTATACTTTTGTATTTAGAAACACTGAGTGTTTTATGTATAAAAATGATATGGAAATTTGCACTACTGATGTAAATAATGGTCTTTATATTTTGAATATGAATCAATCTCAAACATATAATGTAACAAACAAAAGGCTTAAAGTAAGTGACAAATATGAAACTTATTTGTGGCATTGTCGTCTGGGACACATAAATAAGACACGTATATCGACACTTTCGAAGAGTGGGTACTTGGACGGATTTGATCCAAATTCATATGACGTCTGCGAATCTTGTTTATTAGGCAAGATGCCTAAATTACCTTTTAGCGGTAAATGTGCACGTGCCACCGAACTATTAGCCTTTGTTCATAGTGACGTTTGTGGGCCCATGTCTAGCCAGGCTAGAGGTGGATATGAATACTCCGTAACCTTTACGGATGATGCATCGTGTTATAGTTATGTGTATCTTATGAGACACAAGTCGGAAACTTTTGAGAAATTCAAAGAGTTTCGACACGAAGTAGAAAAACAGACCGGCAAAAGTATTAAGACATTATGGTCGGACCGTGGTGGCGAATACTTAGGCAATGAGTTTCTTGATTACTTGAAAGAATATGGTATTCTTTTGCAGTGGACTCCTCCTGGAACACCGCAATTAAACGGTGTGTCCGAACGGAGAAACCGAATTTTTTTAGACATGGTAAGGTCTATGATGAGTCGCACAGAGCTACCTATTTCCTTATGGGGATATGCATTGAACAGTGCAATACTTATTTTGAATAAGGTTCCGTCAAAGTCTGTTCAACAGACTCCGTATGAAATATGGACAGGGAAGAAACCGGTTTCTCATTCCTGAAGATTTGGGGTTGCTGGGCATACGTCAAACGTTTGGAAGGTATCAAACTTGAACCCAAATCGGATAAATGCCTATTTGTAGGATATCCTAGGGAAACCAAAGGATATTACTTCTATCACCCACAAGAGAACAAAATATTTGTTGCTCTACATGCGGTTTTCCTTGAGAAGGAATTCCTAAATGCAGTGATAAGTGGGAGGAAAGTAGAACTCGATGAAAATCGGAGTGATACTATTCCTGGCACAGAATCCTTAACGGAACATGAACAGTCCATCAGGGATGAGACTGTACCACAATCTTCGAATACACAAGAACCGCGTAGATCGGAGAGAGTCAGAAAACAACCTGAGAGATATGGGTTTCTGATCTCACCTCATGTGGATATTAATCTTATTGAGGAAGACGAGTCGGCTACGTATGAGGAAGCGATACAAGGTATCGACTCCGGTTTATGGCAAGATGCCATGAATTCTGAAATGGATTCCATGTACACCAACCAAGTTTGGACACTGGTTGATGCACCAGAAGGCGTAAAGCCTATTGGTTGCAAATGGGTCTTCAAGAAGAAGACTGACATGGATGGCAACGTACAGACGTACAAAGCTAGGCTTGTAGCGAAAGGGTATCGTCAACGACATGGTGTCGATTACGAGGAAACTTTTTCACTCGTTTACATGATTAAATCCATTCAGATAATGCTTGCTATTGCTGCATATTTCGATTACGAGATATGGTAGATGGACGTCAAAACTGCTTTCCTTATGGAAACCTTTTGGAGGATGTTTATATGCAATAGCCTGACGGTTTTGTCGTACCAAGACTTGTAAACAACGTTTGTAAGTTAAATCGATCCATTTATGGATTGAAGCAAGCATCGCGTTCTTGGAACCAACGTTTTGATGAGATCATAAAAGAATATGATTTCGTTCAAAACGAGGATGATCCTTGTGTATATAAAAAGGTTAGTGGGAGAGCACTGACATTCATTTTCCTTTATGTTAATGATGTATTGCTTATTGGCAATGACATTCCCATGTTAACGTCGGTGAAAGCTTGGCTTTCATTAAGGATCTGGGAGAAGCAGCCTTTATTCTGGGAATAAAGATCTACCGGGATAGATCTAGAAAGCTGCTTGGACTCTCCCAGAGCACGTACATTGATAAAGTGTTGAAGAGATTCAACATGGATCAGTCCAAGAGGGGACTGTTGCCAGTGTCACATGGCGTCACTCTATTTAAGGACATATGTCCTAAAACTCAAGATGAGAGAGACAACATGAGTCGGATACCGTTCACCTCGGTAGTCAAATCGATCATGTATGCCATGATATGTACGCGACCTGATGTCTCATATGCTTTGAGCATGTGTAGTCGCTATCAGGCTGATCCAGGTGATGGTCACTGGATGGCGGTTAAGAATATCCTTAAGTATCTTAGACGAACTAAGGATGCTTTCTTAATCTATGGAGATGGAGAACTTGAGGTAATTGGGTATACCGATGCAAGTTTCCAAATCGATAAAGACGACTGCAAGTCGCAATCCGGGTACATGTTTTGTTTGAATAACGAAGCAGTAAGCTGGAAATCTTCCAAGCAAGAGACTGTTGCCGATTCAACAACAGAAGCGGAGTATATTGCTGCAGCTGAAGCAGCAAAAGAGGCAGTTTGGATTCGTAAATTCCTAATTGGATTAGGAGTAGTTCCATTAGCAGCTGAGCCCGTTCCATTGTATTATGACAATAACGGGGCTATAGCGCAGGCTAAGGAATCGTGGTCTCATCAATGATCCAAGCATGTTCTTCAAAGTTTCCATCTGATTCGTGAGATCATACATCGTGGCGATGTGAAGATCGAGAAGGTCGTATCAGAGGACAACATTGCAGATCTGCTGACGAAAGCTATTCCTCAGCAAAAGTTTAAGCGACATGTACAAAGTTCAGGTATTATATGCTTGAGTGACTGGCTATAGGCCAAGTGGGAGATTGTTAGATAATTATGACCCATAGCATCACTATTTGTAAAAGACATTGTGGTTTTTGTACAAATTAACTATGTAGCAATGCAAATTGCATTTTATCATTTTGTAATTTGATTACTTAAATATATAAATGATAAAAGTCCTTATGATAGTTTCAGATTATTAGATATGAGACAATATCAATCCATAACTGTTTAATCATTAAATATCCCTAGTCATAGTATTATCGAGACTGGACATCGATAATACGAAATAGACTAGTATTGCACTTGTGCATGTTATGGGAGTGTAACAGTATAGTTCTCATATATATAAGTATTGGATACTTATGCAAGTGTGATATGAGGTTGTGTTTACCGATGGTACGGAAACAGCTTCGCTCTAGATAGACCCCGCGGAATCCTATTGGTAGTATGACTATGTGTCTATGGGAATCTGCATCAGGGTAGGTGTATTTGGTCTTAACCTGAGACTTGCATCGCTAGTACTTGCGACAATCAATACGCTTTGGTTTTGTTCGTCCAGGACTTTAACAGGTTCTGTGTACGCCTCTTCTGGGTTTATTGAGAATCGTAGTGTATTGGGTGTGATGTCAAGACGAAAGTATCACTTCAGTCATATGGAGATGATGATCACGCAGGGATACAGAACTGGTACTCTAAATGGTTGTAACCATCGGGATAATATGACATGGTCATGATTATCCGATTAAAGAGACTAGTTGCTTGTAATCCGATATATGCTTCGTACGGGGCAGACATTATTCCAGTCCCAGGCCTTGCATGTGACATCCGATACTGGATTGCAATACGCAATACTATGTATACTGCGACTGACATAGATTATATATTCCTTTAAGAATATTTCTGGAGAATTGGGGAGGCACGGTGCTTTGCTAGAAGCCAACCATGTCTTATAAATCGGTAAAAACGTAGTACGAGGTACGTACGTGTTCGGATAGTCCGACGATAGGATTTACTGCCAACATATCCATGGATCTCATAGGTCGCTTCCCAAAGATTTAATTAAATTTGATTTAATTACGTCGCAATGGAAAATTCGTTAATTCGAAATTAGCGAACCCGAGCCCGGGATGTGTTGCGGGCCCACTCGGATTTTGAATCAAGTGGGGCCCACATGTCACATCACTAGTCACATCACTTGTCATTTTGTTTCACCTTTTTGGTGATGGAATTTGGGGAGAAAGATGGTGACTTTCTCAACACTCAAGTGTGATTTGTTGTTGACATATACCAACTTTGGTATATCATTATTTTATTTTTGAAATTGAAATACAAGTCAACAAAATCAATTCACTTTCTCTCATCATCATTCACGGTTTTGGAAGCCAAAAACACTATCTCATTTTTCTTTCATCTTGACCGAAACTAGGAGGAAGAATAAGAAGTTTTTGTTGCAAAAATTTCTAAGTGCTAGCACACACAAGGAATCATCCAAGGTGATAGGGAAACTAACCTTTGAGCTTGGAATCACCATTAAAGCTTGGAGCTTGGATTACATCCCCAAGGAGGAGCTTGGCCGAAAGTTGGAGGAACAATTTTTGTGTTTGACGCATCCAATATCCGATCAAAGTAAGTTTAATTCCGCTATTCTTACTTTCGTATTCACATTATTTCATTGCTTTATATGATCTTGGGAATGCCTTAGAAACCAACAAGAAGATTATTACATTTCGCGTACCTAACAAACCATTTTTTGTCTATCAGGGGAACATGAGCAATGTTCTTGATAATCTTATCTATGTGTTGTAAGCCAGAAACTACTCAGTAAAAGGTACACATGTTCTTGGCATACGTTCATGACATTGTCGATAGCGAGGTGAGAACTATGCTGTTACGCTTACATAACACGCACAAGTGTAATACTAGCCTATTTCGCATTATCGATGTCCAATCTCGATAATACTACGACTAGGGATATTTAATGATTAAACCTTATGTGGATTAATACTGTCTCATATCTTATTAATCTGGTACTAATCACATGGACTTTTATCATTTATATATCCCGGTAATCCAATTACAAATGATAAAAGAGAAATTTCATTTATCACATAGTTAATTTGTACAACAATACCATGTTCTGTACAAATAGTGATGCTATGGGTCATAATTGTCCAACAATCTCCCACTTGGCCTATAGCCAATCACTCAAGTGTCATACACCTGAACTATGTACGGGGCGCTCAAACTTCTGTTGAGAAATAACTTTCGTCGGTGGATTTACAAGGTTATCATCTGATGCGATTTATTCGATCATCACATCGCCATGATGTATGATCTCACGAATCAGATAAAATCGTCGAAGTACATACTAGGATCATTGATGAGACCGCGGTTCTTTAGCCTGTGCTGTAGCCCAACTTAGCTGCTAACAGAACTATATCTAATCCAATTAGGATTATATAGATCCAAAAATGCTTCTTTTGCTGCCTCATCTGCACCAATGTTCCGCTCTTGTTGTTTATTCGGCAACACTATCTTGCTTGGAAGATTTCCAGCTCAATGTTATGTTATTCAAACTAAATACGTACCCTTATTGAGATTTACAGTCGTTTTTGTTGGTTTGGAAACTTGCAGCGGTGAACCCAGACACCTCAAGTTCTCATTTCCCCATATTATTAGAAAGCATCCTTAGTTCATCCAAGATACTCAAGGATATCCTTAACATCAATCCAGTGACCATCACCTGGATTGGCATGATTGTGACTCCATATGCTCAAAGCATATGAGACACCAGGTCACGTACATGTCTTTCAATGTACGAGTTCTCGGAGAGTGCCAACAACTTTTAGATCTAACCCAATAGATCCTTATTCCTGGAATAAAAGTTTCCTCTCCCAAGTAGTATACGGAGAATTTTCATGAAAGCCAAGCTTTCACCAATTGTATTATGGGAATGTCATTTCCAAGAAATAATATATCATAATTATATTGGACAGTCACTGTCAGTGTGCTCCCACTAACCTTCTTATATACACAAGAATCTTTATCGTTTTGAATGAAACCATATGCCATTATAATCTTATTAAAACGTTAGTTCCAAGAACGTAATGTTTGGTTCAATCCATAAATAGATCGATTTAACTTCTAAACCTTGTTTTCATGTTTTTGGTACGATAAAATCTTCAGATAGTTGTAAAAACATCCTCCAAAAGGTTTCCGTTTAAGGAAAGCGGTTTTGACGTCCAACTGCCATATTTCATAAATGAAACATGCAGCTATTGCAAGCATTATTCGAATGGATTTAATCATGGCAACGGGTAAAAGGTTTCATCGTAATTGACACTATGTTGATGACGATACCCTTTCGCTACAAGCCTAGCTTTGTACTTTTATATGTTGCCATCCATGTATGTCTTCCTTGAAGACTCATATGCAACCAATAGGCACAATTCCTTCTGGTATATCAACCAGTATCCAAACTCGGTTGTATACATGGAATCCATTTGGACTTCATGACACTTTGCCATAAATGGATTCAATACCTTGTATCACATCCTCATACGTAGTCGGTCCAACTTCCTCAATAGGATTAACATCTAAATGAGGTGAGATCAGACACTCATACCTCCTAGGTTGTTTTCCGACTCTCTCCGACCTACGCAGTTCTTGTATATTCGAAGATTTTGGTACAGTTTCATCCCAGATGAACTGTTTGTGTTTCGTGAGGACTCGGTGCCTGGAACAGTATTACTCCGATTTTCATCGAGTTTTACTCTCCTCCCACTTACCACTGCATATAGGAATTCCTCTTAGGAAAATCGCATGGAGATCAATAATTACATTTTTCTCTTGTGAGTTGTATAAGTACTATACTTTGGTTTCCCTAGGATAACCAATTACAAATAGACACTTATCCGATTTGGGTTCAAGTTCGGTACTATCCAAACGTTTAACGTGCCCAGCATCCCCAAATCTTCAGGAATGAGAAACCTTGTTTCTTTCTTGTCCATGTCTAATGTAGAGTCTGTCCAACAGACTTTGACGGAACCTTATTCAAAATAAGTATTGCACTGTTTAATATGTATCCTCAGAAGGAAATTGGTAACTCAGAGCGACTCATCATTTACCTTACCATGTCCAATAAAGTTTGGTTTATTTGTTCGGACACACCACTTAATTGAGGTGTTCCGAGAGGAGTCTACTATTAAAAAATACCATACTCTTTAAAATAATCAAGAAACTTATTGCTTAAGTATTTCCACCACGGTCCAATCGTGATGTTTTAATACTTGTGCCGGTCTGTTTTCTACTTCGTGTCGAAACTCCTTGAATTACTCAAAAGTTTCTGACTTGTGTTTCATAAGATACACATAACCATAACGCGATGCCACATCCGTAAAGGTTATGAAGTATTCATATCCACGTCTAGCCTAGCTAGACATGGGCCCACTTACGTCACTATGAACGAGGGCTAACAGATCGGTGGCATTTGCACTTTTACCAAGTAAAATGTGTTTTTAGGCACTTTGCCAAATAAACTAGATTCGTAGACATCATTTGAATTAGAATCAAATTCGTCCTAGTATCCACTCTTCAAAAGTGTGGATATACGAGTCTTGTTAATATGTCACAGACAACAATGCCACTTTTAAGTCTCAACAGATTTATTCAGTTTGAGCTTTTGTTTGTCATATTATATGTTTGAGATTCATTTATATTCTAAATATAAATAATGTTATTCACATCTAATGTGCTTATCTCAATGTCATCTTTATAAACAAAACACTTAGTGTTCTAGAATATAAAGGAATACATGCAACGGGTTAAAAATAGATACATAGATAATGTTCCTAGTCAAACTAGATACATTATAACAGTTTCCTAATTTAAGTACATGCCCAAAGGGCAGTTCTCAAACTTAGGTTCCCACTGCCAAAACAGCGACTCAAGTATTGTTTTCGACTTATTGGTCGATCTCATCTGAAGCCAGTATCCTGCTCATCAGTACATATATACGTACCACATCCAGTATAAAATCCAATTCTAAAACCAGTAGTGGATACGTTTATTACAATAACAAACATATTTGAAGTCGGAACCTTGCCCCGCCCTTATTTCCTTCATGTCTGCCTTGTCCATACGACAGTCACGCTTCCAGTAACCCCGTTTACCATAGTTTAGGCAGACATCTTGGGACATGTCATTTGTCTTCCCAGAAGACTGTAATGATTTTGCCTTTGCCCATTTTAAAAGCTCTGGCTCTGCCTCCTTGAGCATAGCCATCAACTCTCCAAGAGTTTTCTCTTGGTTCATAGTGAATCTGCCCCAGCATTCGGGTAGAGACTGTAAGATCAAATCTTTGGAAGTCTTGGCCTAATAGGTAATGCCCAGCTAACCTAGCTGTTCGATGTCAGCAATCATCTACGACACCTAGTGTTCGACAGGCGTACCTTCTGACATACACGAGTGAAAGAGCTTCTTTTGCAATTCGTACTTCTAAGATCTAAGGTTAGATCTATGAAGATCCTTTAATTTCAACATCATGGTATAAGGATCTAATCCTTAGTTCTGACGACGAAATTAAAGAGTCATTGTAGCAAGCATAACAGATTGAGCACTAAAGTTATCATCACGATGAGTCTTCCCAAGCTCATGCTCTACTATTTGCTTAAATCCGGGCTCAGGTTCGAAAGGTTTCTCTATCAAATAGAATAACTTCTCAGCTCCCAGGACTATCTTGCGGTTCTATTCCCAATCTGAAAATTGGAGTCATTTAAAAATATTTTCACCTAAGATTATGTTCTAAACGCTAATCTTTCAGTTATCGTGATTCCAATAGTCCAACTATTCAATCAACGATTTCAGGTACAATCGAATATAATGATTACTATAGTCTAACTATATAATCAACTATAAATGAAGTAGTTTGAATACAATCCAACTGTTCAATTAAAACAACAATTGAATATTAGTCCAACTAATATATACTTTAATAATTAATGACAAAAAAATAAAATGAGCGCGTATTGGCAAGTATTTAAACGAAATTGTAAATTTAATACTTGCCTCCCACTATTTTTCGGCGAGCCTCTAACCCTCTGTGGAGTACTCGGGAAACCTAGTTTCCTAGTGGGCTAGGATCCCGTTAAATAACACACAACCTTGACTTTGGCCAACAAGTTGTATGAAACTTAACTAGGTAGATCTCTAAGATCAATTGGATCCCATCCAATTCCTAGATCCAGTAGGTGGACCTCCAAGTCCGAAATATATATCAAATATATACCAATATATCCAATATATTCCCTAACTTTTTTCCTCTGTATCAACTAAGCCTTGGCTTTGGCTCAACAAGCTTAATGAAACCAGTTAAGCGTGACCCATTGACAGTGGGAAAACTTCGTAATCAAGGTCGATGAACAAGAAGTGACCTTGACTTTGGCCAATAAATCACAACTTTCCCAAGACGTACGAGATGGAACAAAGCTTTCATGATTCAGACACATCCGCGATGGACAAATGTCTTGACTTTGGCCAACAAACCAATGTCAATCTTGGATCTTGAGAGAGAATCACTCAATGGAAGGAAAAAAGCTTAATATAAAATGAGGGTTTTTTTGTTGCAATTTGGCAACCAATTTATTATCTTTAATTAGATCTCATCATACACCATTAAGCATGCATTCTAAAAGCATAATAAGGCACGATAAAATTAATAATGATATGCGGATGGATATACAACAAATTGTTCCTAGAAAAAATCTCTCACTTTCCTCTCCCCGACTAGCACTATTCAAACTTCCACCCAATTACATAATACATTAAAGAAACCTCATTTACATTGAGGGGAATTGGTGAGAAGAGAATTACAAATAGTCAATAGATAAAGGCTGGACACGCAGGTCCAATTTAATAAATTCTAAATTTATTACAATAATTTTCAAAATTGCCCTCACCCTTCTAATATTCATCTGATATACATTATTCATTTATACATCCAAGTATTCACACAAAACATGTTATTCAATCAATCTAATCCAATTAATTAATCTTTGAATTAATGACCATCCAATGTTCAAACAACGATTTGATTTGCGCGAGTCCAACTCGTTTAAGAATAAATACTCAAAATACGTATTCTTGAATTATATCGAACTACAATTTCAAATCCAATTTAAATTATATTCAATACTAATTCATATTTAATTCCAAATTAAATAATTACACTTTTAATAGTGCCTTTTAGACTTGGATTCCAAATTCAATCTTTGTGGGTCTCAAAGGCCCAATTAGTATCCAATACTATTCAATTAAAGTCCAATGGGCTTTTAATTAATTCTTTAGGCATGGGCTTTGGCAATTATGGGTCAAACCCAAGATGCCAAGGCCCAATTAGGAATCACTCTATGCTAAAAATCAATTTAGGCCCATTAGGCCCAATTAAAATTTTAAAGGCCCAATTATCATATTTGGACTTTATGGAAATGGTTTTAGGCCCAATTGGATCCAACCAATTATCCTAAACCAAACTTGGCCCAACCAAGCCCATTAAGCCCAAATACAATAAATTAAATTAACTTATCATTCCAAATTACAAATTAATTCAATTTAAGTGTAATTACCATAATTAATTAATTAATCTAATGCTTCCAAAATACTAATTAATTCAATTAATCATGCTCTACATTTCCAATTCATGTCCAACACAAATTGAAGCAAAATCAACTCATAACATGCTTCTTCAAGCTCACGACAATATAGCAATTATATATCCAATTTTGATTTCAATCCAATTAAATCACAAATCAATATATCGCATGCATTTAAACACATCCAATGGCCTAAAAATCAAAAAATACCATGAGCTTCTAAGGTCTATATAATTCGGCCATGACATATAATTTTGGGAAAATTAATCTAATCAATTTTTCTCAAAATTAATCATGCATAACTCTAAGTTATCATAATCTAAGCATAACCAAACATTCAATTTGAAGAAATCATGTTCAAATCACAAAATCTCAAAATAAAGTCTATGAACCCTAATACATTGCATGCTTAAATTGGCTCTGATACCATTGTTAGGTTCTCCTGGAACATGCCAAGGATCTATTAAGCATAAACATGTGTGAATAAACAAAGTGAGATTGCGGAAAAATACTCACAATGATCGGCTATTGGTGGATGTGTAGATAACAAAATTTCTCAACCTTTGTATAGTGCTCCAAGCTCTCCTTTGTATGAATGGTTTAGCTCCAAGCTTGATCTTTGAATTCCAAACTCAAGGGGATAGTTTCCATATCACCTTTGTTGACTCATTTGATGTCCTAGCATGCAAGATTTTTGAATCAAAAATCAAGAAACATGAGCTCAAAGCTCACAGCAATTCCAATGGGAGAGAGGAGAAGAGGTTTCGGCCTTGGCCAAAAATTGAGAGAGAAAAAGTGTTGTGATTTGATTTTCCAAAAATCAATATGTCAAATACCAAATCTCAAAGAGTTGGTAAAAGTCTATCACAAGTCAAAATAAAAAAAAGCTTGTGTAAGAAACAAGCTAACAACAAATCTTCACTAACTTCCATCACCAAAAAGTAAGTGAAGTTGACAAGTGATGTGACTTGTGGGCCCCAATTTAAATTTAAAATTCGAGTGGGCCCGCTAAACACATTTCAGGCTCGGGTTCGTTAATTCCGAATTAACGAATTTTTCCGTTGCGACTTTAAATAATAACGTCTCGCAAAATTATTACAAAAGTCGCTTACGAATTAATTCTAAATTAATTCGTTCGCCCGAATTAAAATCTAATTTTAATTCCGCATTGAAATCTAATTTCATTTAATATATCAAATATATTATTTAATCGATTAATTCCAAATTAATCGTTCTCTCTCTACTAATCGAATTTTATCCCAGATAAATTCTTACCGTAATTAATCCTAGATTAATTTTTCTCTCTCTCATAATTAATCTCAGATTAATTTTGTTCGAGTCAAACGTCATCGGTGAATCTTCGGGAAGCGACCCATGAGATCCCTGAATATGTTGGCAGTAAATCCGGTCGTCGGACTATCCGAACACGCGCGTACCTCGTACCACGTTCTTACCGATTTACAAGACATGGTTGGCTTCTAGCAAAGCACCGTGCCTGCCCAATTCTCCAGAAATATTCTTTAAAGGAATATGTAATCTTTTTCAGGCGTAGTATACGTAGTATTGCATATTACGATCCAGTATCGGATGTCACTTGCTAGGCTTGTGACTGGAATTGTGTCTGCCATGTACGAAGCACATATCGGATCACTAGCAACTAGTCTCTATAATAAGATAATCATGACCTTGTCATATTATCCTGATAGCTGCAGCATATTAAAGTACCAGTTTTGTATCCTACGTGATCATCATCTCCATATGACTGAAGTGATATTTCCATCTTGACATCACACCCAATACACTACGATTCTCAGTATACCCAGAAAAGGCGTACACAGAACCTGTTAAAGCCCTGGACAACCAAAACCAAAGTATACTGATTGTCGCAAGTATTAGCGATGCAAGTCTCAGGTTAAGACCAAATACACCTACCCTGATTCAGATTCCCATAGACACATAGTCATACTACCAATGGGATTCTGAGGGGTCTATCCAGAGTGAAGCTGTTTCCGTACCATCGGTAAACAGAACCTCCTATTACACTTGCATGAGTATCCAATACCCAAATATATGAGAACTATGTTGTTACGCTTCCATAACACGCACAATTGTAATACTAGCATATTCCGCATTATCGATATCCAGTCTCAATAATACTACAACTATGGATATTTAATGATTAAACCTTACGTGGATTAATACTGTCTCATATCTTATTAATTTGGTACTAATCACATGGACTTTTATCATTTATATATCCCGGTAATCCAATTACAAATGATAAAAGAGCAATTTCCTTTGTCACATAGTTAATTTGTACAACAACACCATGTTCTGTACAAATAGTGATGATATGGGTCATAATTATCCAACACCCTCACCCACGGTGGTGGTGTTCCCTACTCTATCTTCTTTAGCTTATTTTGTTACGTTGAGGATAATGAAACTTTCAAGTTTTGGGTTGTGTACTTGCTAGTTCTATTTCCTACTATTTATCGTTATGTTCTTTCTTGTCTATTTAGTCCAACAAAATAAAAAAAAATAACATGAAAACCAAAAAAAAAAAAGTCTTATGAAGTAAAACATAAGTCTGATGATTAGGTTATTTACTTTAGTGTGAAGTCTTAGAAAACAGTTAGTGTCATATTTGCTTTTATCCGATTCCTTGGGTATGTGATCTAGGTTAGACTCGTAAGCACTTAAAATGAGGTCTGTAACAGTAAGAACCCAGTTAGTCGATAAATTGACTAGTTGAGGAAATTATTTGAAGATGAATGACCGTTTGCTTAGATATTTGTCTCTATCTGTAATTATTTATGATGTATGGTATGGCTAGAAAAGTGAAAAAAGAACAAAAATTTGAAAAAAAATAATTATGGAAAAAAAAAAAGATAAATCACTTATAATCTTTAAGCATGAAGCTACCCATAGGCAAGTGTTGATACCACGATGAGGAGAAATGCTACCTTAAAGAGTAGGTGAATCAGAAAAAAAAAACAATCATACTATATTGAGCGCAAATAGGTAACCTTAGAATATTTTTGAGATATATAGGTTAGTTTAACCTACCAGATTCTAATTTTTAAGACAAAATCATCGAGTTGACTCACTTAGGAATTGAGTTGTGGCCAGACCTTTACATACACACAATGTTAGTATGACTTAGATAATTTATAAAAGAAATTGGATTTGAGTTGAGTTGAGTTGAGTTGATCACTTTAAAGATTTCTTAAAAAAACGTTGTGGTGTATTCTTTGAGGACAGTGTTATGTATAACTCCCAAGACTGTTTTATTTGTTTAGTTTTTATTTTTTATTTTTTGCACTTGTGTGATTGCGTGTGTGAGTTGAAATATGTTTGTGGGTGTCGTCGCTATAAGTCCTCATGAGATTATAACTCATCCACTAGGGACGCCTAGGAGTTTAAAGGCTTGTTACATACGATAAATGCAATTGTGATCCCTACGAAAGTGGCTTAGGTTGATTTATTTGAGTTTGAATATTCTATTTTTTTCGCTCGAGGACTAGCAAAATGTTAAGTTTGTGGATGTCATTAGCAGTCAATATACCTATATTTACATCCCATCTATCTTACATTTTGTGGGTTCTTTCGAGGTTCATGAATGTTTCGATGTGTTTTGAGTATGTTTTATAGGTATGGACGATAATACGATTAAGTCGGACTTATCAAGTGAAAAATCGATAAAATTGGAGCTAAAATGGGTCGTCTTCTATGATCCAGAGTGCGCAACGCAACGCACTACAATATATTTTCAAGATTGAACCTCAACTTTGTTGTGCGTTGTGACACAGGTCTATACGCATCGCGACGCCGCCCAGAACCATCCCACGTAGCGACATATAACCATGTGCATCGCGACGCGGTCTAGATTATTTGTGTATGAATAACTCTTATTTCTTAAGAAGGAAAGCTCCCATTAGCACCTTATAAAAGAACAAGTTCATTTTAAACCCTAGAGAAAAGACTTTTGTAGACTACAAAGTAGATAAAAACACCCAAAGTAAGACAAGAACGAGAATCTCAACCCAAGCTGGAGATTGAAGCAGAATACTGCAATAAAAGTTCTTTTGTCCTTTTATCTTTCAATTTCATATTTATGTGTTCTTGCTTTGTATTAATGATTAGTTGGTGTTTAATGACAAAAGGGAATTTGGATTTAGTCTTGGGATTAATAGCGCGTAATCGCATTCATTGAATTGATTTTCATGCAGGATATGAATACCTGCAGGATATGCTTAGCCATTATTAGAACCTAAACTTAATGAGTCTAACTTAAATTAATTATCATGGGAATATATGTAATTGAATTAAGTTATGAGTTTTTACTTGACCATCGGAAGAGGCTGATAGATAACTTAGTGTTTTAAGTTAATAATCCATAATAATAACTCAATTGAATGAAAAGTGCAATAATTCAATGCTTTCATGCTTAGGTGAAGTTACAACCCTAGGTTCTTCTCTCGCATAAGGGTTTTCCAAAGTTATTTATTTATTGTTTACTTAGATTTTCGGTTAATTAGTTTAATCAAATCTCTCTCAATCAATTATTTAGTTGTAGTAAAGTAGGTGTAGTTCTAGGAATTAATAGGATAAATAATAAGTATATGTGGTTTCAACATCCAACTATTTTATCACTATATTACTTGAACGATATGTGTATTTGCGTGATAAGTAAAATTGCGATCAATGCCTTATTTAAAAATGAGATATTTTTAAAAAAGAAAATAATCATATTATTTATTTGGAAAATAAGAAAAATTTACTAAAATGTAACGATTTAATGATTTTATAGTGCAATTAACTAATCAATTACAGAATTTTTGCTATTTTTTACATAAAAATTAATAATAAATTTGTAATACACTTAAATGTATAAGACAAATTTTTATGAGACCTTATATTTGGGATGAGGCTCTAGGCGAATGTCTAAGTTGGCTAAGGATCGAGTTACCTATAAGTAGCTGCATGTGTGTGTGATGTGCATGACCAGGTTCAAATGATGGAACAAAATACAGACTTCTATTTTTCAATGTTTTTTTCTATTCCAATTTCAATTTAAAAAGGTCATATTGTTAGGATTATATTATAACAATTTTTTTTTTATAAAGTGCGACTTTAACCCTAATTATAAAGGAGAGACTTTGACTAAACTTGGAGAAAGAGATATGTTTGCTTTTCCTTTAGAGCACTAAACCTTAAAACAATGGTTAAGAATGAACTCTTAAAGTGTAATTCTGATTTTTATTTTTAATTCGTATTTGATTTTAATGTAATAAAGTTAGTTTTATCTATCTTCTTCATCTTATTTGATTTATAATCTAGAGTATATGTTTGATCAATTCACATATAGGATTAGTCAAGCTTGTTCTATATATAATTTAGGAATATAATTGTGAATGATGTATTATTTTGCGAGTTGATTTTTTATTGCAATAATGTCTGATGATATATTGTTATCCTTAGATAGGTTGTTGCAATAATAGCATGTATGCGTGTTTAACAAAGAAGATGAGAATGTTAATTACCTTAAAATTTCATATAAGTGGAATTGAATGTCTTCCAATCATTTGTGTGGGATGTGAAATTTAAAATTGAGTAATAACAAGAGTCAAAGGAAAACAAATAAGAGTGAAATACAAGAGGAATTTCCAAAATTTTGTTGTTTTTTTACCTACTGATAAATATAAGTTCTTTTCAAAAACTCTCATTACAAACTTCAATTCAATATTTCAATTTAAATTAGTTACATTCAACATATTTACTAAGTGAAGTTGACACTCCATGAACTCAGTCATATTCCTTTGTAATCATCTCTATGAAAAATCGACACTCCATGAACTCAGTCATATTGCTAACCCGCAGTCACATTTGTGACATTATTCATATTAGTTATCTTAGTCACATTACAACCCCTCAGTCATATTGAGCTAGTCACAATTGTGACCTCAATCATATTAGTTATCTCAGTCACATTATTGACCCTCAGTCACATTGAACACATACACAATTTTGACCTCAATCATATTGTCAACCTTCAATCACACTTGAGACTTCAGTCACATTACCGACCCTCAAACACATTAAGCACAATCCCTCAATCATATTGTAACTCTATTTCTTACATTCAGTCACAAAATAACTATAAATTGGGCACAACCACAATGTGATTATAAGTGATCTCATCTGCATATAAAAAAATCAAAGAGGAATTAATATTTAGTGTTTATTTAAAATAAAAATAAGTGATTTCAAAACGCAATATCCAAAAGAGAAATAAGCGGTTAAAAATATATTTGATTTCCACCTCACTATTAAGATATATATATATATATATATATATATTATGTGAAAGTTGATATATGTACTTAGATTTTGAGTTTATTTATTTATGTTAGCCGCAAATACAAGATATTTTCAACAGATGGTTGGTGCACGTGCACGTACAAGTTATTAACTATTTTAATATCGCTGCCGCCCCCATCGAGGCCCGATAACACAAAGGGTTTCTAATTACCTTTTGAAAAAGAATTTTAATTTCGAAGTGTAATAATAATGACGATTAAGGTGGCTCCTGGAAAGGTTGGCTAATGATAATAATTATGTTGATCGATAATAGAGTTGAAAATTCCCAAGTTTTTAGTGCCTTAAATTTAAATAGATTAAGATAAAACAAATTGTTACTCACTCTTCTAATCTACCTTCATAGATCCATTAAAAGCCCTACAAAAAAGCTTTCTTATAAGATTCATTTACATGTTATTAGTACTAGCTATATTTTTATCTCCTAAATAACACAAAAAAAAAAAAAAAATTAATTAATTTTATACCAACTGGGTTATCAGATATTTGCATCCATCAAATTAGACATGTACAAAGTTCGGTTACGTTTTTTGGTTTGTGGTTCGGTTGTTTGGCTCAAACCGTAACTGTATACTGTTCGGTCCATTTAAAGATTAAACCGTAATTTTTTTATTAAATAAAATAATTTAAAGTGTTATAAAAAAAAATTAAAAATTTACTAAACAATATATTGATGATTGAGGAAAAATAGAAAATGTAAAATTAATTAATTTATTGTTTTGAAAAAAAAAAAGAACTTGCACTTAATTAAGCTGCCTACGTATCCTCTTGGAGTGTAGAGGAATGAAAGCTCACGTAATTCTGTTATATTTTATTTTTAATAATTTACCCAATTTTTTTTCTTCATCCTAATCTAGGGAAGACAGTCCCGTCCTTCAGTTTTCGGTATTAGTTATGTCTGTGTTATCACACAAATCTTCAAAAGTTTCCAGCTTATTTTCTTGTTGACGACGATTCACCATACACCAATCGTCAAGACATGTTTGAGCTTCTAGCATCTCCGATTTTAACCTTGATATTCTGTCTTCAAGAATATTACCGACCGTACTAAAAGTCTGCTCAACCGATACAGTTGAGACTGGTGCCGCTAATACCTCCCTTGCAATCATGAATAGGACTGGAAACAATCCTTGATGTCTTTGCCACAAATCAAGGATTAGAGACTGCTCACCAACAAAATCACTTTGGGGAAACTCAAAATTTATCTTTAGATATGCATTAATTTCTAAATTAATAGTGGTGGTACTGGTGGACATAAATTTTTTATTTCGCTGCAGCATTAACCAACTTCTATTAGAAGAAAGCTTAGATTGTTCAGTTGGTGCATGCATGGATTGTGTAGTATATTTTATTTGAATTTTATATCTACTTACATTATCATTGTATAACTTCATTAAAGTTCTCTTAACAGTATCAACAATTGAAAAAATAATCATAGAATTATCACCTAACAAGTATAATAATTTTGTAAAATATTTTCCAAATCTTATATTTTAAACATTGGATCCAAAACAAAAGCAATAAAATAAAGTAATGATATTTTTCTATAATACCATTTTCGTCTCATTGAGAAAACACATTTTGTTATTGCGAAAGTAGGATCATCAAATTGATCGCTGTTAGGATCAGATAATACCTTAACAATGTCAAGACTTATAAAGTCATAAAATATTTGTGGCATAATTAAAAACTTTTAAAATATCTAAATTTTTTGAACAAACTTCTCAATGATCGGGATATAAAAGTACATCAAATTGGTAGTGAGTAATAAATGAATATAATAAATCTTTATATGCAAAACTTTAAGTAAAAAATAAGTAAAATTTCAATGAGTTGGAATATCACGATCGAATTTTTTTTTGGCATAACACTATTTTACTTACAAAAATTACACAATTCTCTTCTAATTTTAGGATATGACCAAATTATCCAAATCTTTTTTTTACCTTACGGTTGAACAGTTGAAACCGTTCAACCGTAAAGACTATTTAGTCAACTGTTATGGTTGGTTAATGGTTGTTAGGTTTCAACCGTACCAACCGCCCAAACCGGTGATTGATTTTAAAGCTAATTTAATTCAAATCGGACGGGTCATATTCAATTATGATTTTTGGTCAATAATTCGATTACGGTTAATCAATGGTTTGATTACGGTTTGAAATCTTAACCGTATGCATGCCTACATCGAATGGAGCATTCCAATATTCAAGCATGTTTGCCAAGTGTTATGATAATGACAAACTAAGAATTCAAGAAATAGACTTCAATTTAGCAAGTAATGTTTTATAAATAATGATGTGTAGTAATTATTTAATAATAAGTTAAATGTAACTTAATATTACTTATTATTAAAACATATTTGATTAAAGATTATGAAAAATTTACCACAATTTAGTTCATTATTGAATCCAAATTCAAAATAATATCAATTTTTATATTTACTTAGTTGGAATATAAATAATTTAATTGGAAATTAATCACCAATCGCTACCAAGGTGATTTGATTTGGCCGGAAATTATTGATTTTAGATTTTTGTCCATTTGTAAAAAGATTATTCTTGTTCTTCTATTTCTCATTTTTCTTCTTTTTTTTTTAAATAAATTTTAGTAATCTCTCTCAACTTTATGATTGTATAACATTTTTCATAATAAATGAATGATTTTTAGAGAATATTAAAAAATAAATTTTAATATTTATTTTCAATCATGCGAAATTTCAATTTTACTTTTCCCGATTAATTTAGGATCAATCATTGAATATTTTCTATTAATCGCAACTGCCAATTTTCGATTAAACAAGTAATTTTGTATTTTAAGTAATGTGTTATTAATTATTACTTAGCACACAACCTCAATTAAAATTTTTAATTAATTATCAATCACTAAATTATATCTAGTAACTCTCACACAATAATAAATATTAAATGCATAATTAGACTTACTAATTCATGCATGGCCGGTTTTGATCATGAGACGGCGCACGATCTTCTAGACATTATTATTACTCGTTACATTCAATACGTAAGAATCTGTATATATATCTTGCATATGATTCATCTTCTTCAGTTAACACAAACTTATTACTCAAAATCTTTACCTTTTTTTTTTCTCAGCAAAAGCAATTGTATCAAAAGCACTTTTGTCATCAGCCACTGTTACATCGAAAAGGTTTAACATGGCAAGCCATTCACTTATTGTTGCCAAAGAGGAAGACCCCTTTTCATTTTTACCTCAGCTTCCTTCACTTGATTTTGGGTATAAGATTAGGGTTTTATTTTATACTTAATATTTCACCTGGGTATTGTACATTATACCTAAATAGCAAAATCTAATCATTTTTTTGAAATGTTTGCAGTGAAAATGGGTTTGCTCCAATGGATTGGCAAAGTGAAATGGCCATACAAGAAGGCTATTTTGATGCTTTTCCTTTGATGGGTAGTGTTCCAGAACCTTTGTATGATTCCCAAGATATTGTTCCAGTTCATAAAATGATTCAAGGTAAGTGTTTAAAATTGATTTTTATATTTGGGTGTGTGTATTTTTAATGGATTGTTGCTACAGGTGATTTGTTTTGTGGTTTTGATAATGGGACTGGGATTTGGAGTGAGTTGGGTCCTTTATTAATAGAGCCAGCACAGTCACGGTCACAAGCACCCTTGTTGTGTAAAAATGAAGAAACTTTACCAGAAACAAAGAAACAGAGGAAGGTGGCAAGAAGATACAGGCTAGAAGAGAAGCTTAACAGTTCCAAACTTTTATCTAGGGAAATTATTTCTCAATATTTCTATATGCCCATTACTAAAGCAGCCAAAGAACTTAATGTTGGTTTGACCTTTTTGAAGAAAAGGTGTAGGGAATTGGAAATTAGAAGGTGGCCACATAGGAAGCTGATGAGCCTTCAAACTCTTATCAACAATGTTCAGGTTAATCCATTTATCTATCATTTTCATTTTCTTTAAGTACTCAATCGGTCTGTTGTTTCATTTTCCAAAGTGGGTTGTGCAGGAATTGCGGAGACAAGGAGAGGGGAGTGAGGAGAGTTTGAGTGAGGCGATAGAGATACTGGAGAGAGAGAGAAAGTTGATTGAAGAGAGACCTGATTTGCAAATGGAAGACCAAACAAAAAGGTTGAGACAGGCTTGTTTTAAGGCTAATTACAAGAAGAGGAAGCTCTGGTGTTTGATGGGTCCCATAATGCCCACTTCAAGCTGTAACAGTCATGAAGGGTTGAATGCATATATAAATACTATTGCTTATGATGAATATCATAGTGGGAATGAAGATTTAGAGGAAATGTGATCACTATATTCATGCTCATCTTCAACCAATATCATAATGTAATAATGCTAGATAGTTAGGGCTACACTTTCAAAACTGTTGTTAGGTTGTTTCTCCCATCTCTCTTCACTCATATGTGAATAGTTAATTAGGAAGTAGTGACACATGTTTGAGGCACTCATCTAGAGTCTTAATGTAGTGCAAGTTAAGATGTAAAACATCTGTGATGATATGGGAGTACTTTTGACATATAACTGAAGTTTATTGTGATAACTTGTAAACTAATCAAGATACTTGTTCATCAAGTATTGAAGCGTTTCTATTTAATTATGTGTTCTTTTCAACTTTTCAAGCAAATCCCTTGTGCAAAGACAAGCTGAGAAATATATGGCCAGGATGTGATTTCTTTGTAGGCATTTTCTTGTAGGGCGGGTTCTCATCCAATGAAAACTTTTGGACGCATAAGTTAGTACTAGATATATTTTTGAAGGCTAAAGAATAAGAAAAATCCTAGTTTATTTGTTTCAAATGAAAGTTAGCAGTCCTTTTATACCATATCCTGGACCCCCTGGTTGTCTTGGCAGCATTCTCTTAATTGCATCTCTGTTGGGTGGCTGGCTGCCTGAGACCATGTCTGGTGCTGCAGCTGCTGCTGGTCTGGTATCTGTACTATGTACCTTCTGGTCGTTTTGCTCTTTGCTTGTTCTCTCAAAGTATTGTTTGTCCCTGTACTTTGGCTGCCAGATAGGAGACATTTTTCAGATGTTCTGGTCCAGGATATTGCTGGGTTTATTTGTTGTAAGCATTAATGAACTCTGAAGGCTATAGAAATTGTGCTTACCAAGGAAATGGCTATTTCAAGAGACCCATATGGGCTGATTTAATCAGATTTATTTTTATTCCTAGCTACTGGGCTCCACGCTGCCGAGGCCCAAATTGCTTTGTGTTACAGATTCATCAAGAGATGGGTAGCATCAACAGGATAGTCAATCGATGACTGCCTATTTTGACGGACTTGTAGTCGAGCTGTGGGAAAAGTTGTGAAGCCTGTAAAAATGTTTTGATGAAAGATGAGTTAAAGAAGAGGTGCTATTGACCTTGTAAAGTGTTTGATAAATTAACATTAATGTTTGTGAAAATGTCTGAGTGAACAATATTTGGCGGGAACTCTCCTTGTTTGAAATCTGAGGCATTCCAACTCTCACTGGTCCGTTTGATCCAAATCATATCAAGAGCAATACTGCCATCTATTGAAGGGCATTCTAGAAGATTACTTATTGATGATAAGATTAATTGGTGTCATCTAAAATGGTACAAGCATTTTGTTCATATTATTTGCAGTTGTAAGGTTCAGATCATTGTGTATAGTTTCGAAAAACACAATGAAAATGTTAAGCTGGTCTTTCACTTCTTTTTCTTGTGCTGTGTTTATTTTTAAAGCTCTTAAAGCTTTCATTTTCTATCTAAGACTGTTGCATGGAATGTACTGATTTATTGTTACATTCCTAATCATCGTATCTGCGATGCATTGTGTTTGTTTGATGATTTCAGTTGTGAGGAAAAAAGAGGGTAAACAATCGGATAATTGTTGATGGTGGTTTATTACCCGAGGAAGGACCGAGTACCAAGAAATGGTAGAGTGGAGATTATATAGCTAAAAGTGATGTGGCAAAGGCCCAAAGGCCCATAAAGAGATGAGGTTTGACAGAAAGATCTGACCATATGAAATAGAGAAGAAATTCGAGAACATTGCGTCTTAAGGATGAAGCAAGTTGTGATAACGATCTGACCACGTGAAAAGATGTGATTTTGGGGATTCTTGAGAATTATGTGTCAACCCGACTTGGTTAAAAGAGCTAAATGGAGATTTGATCAGTATCATCTGCCTCGGTATGTCGATCTGAGGATTGAAGATGAAATCACACGCCGGCCGGTATTGAAGTCATGTAACGTATGCCCTAAATAGGAAGATGTGCTTCAAGAAGGTTATTGATGACAAAGGGAAAACAACGGTCCACAATGGTTGTAGCCATTGCTTGCCGCCATAGGCCGGTGCAGTAGCATAATAGTGGCATAGCACAACCGCCATAGGCCACCAAAGGCCGCCATAGGCCGGTGCAGTAGTAAGGGAATGAACTAATTTGATTAGCTGGATTATGGGTTGTTGAGGGGTGGCGGTGACTGTAATGATGACCCAGTGACATCAACTAACGTCATAGTTGGTGGAACAATGTATTTTGAAGCCTATATAAAGGGGCTGAAACTAGGGGTGAGCAAAACCAGATTAGGTTCCGGTTCCGCATGGAACCGAAACCTACCCGGAAAAATTCGGTTCCGCACTAAGTGAAACCGGAACCTACCCAATTAAACAGGGCACCCTATTATTCGGTTCCAATCTGGTTCCGGTCCGATTCCGAATTACCCTATTTTAAAATATTTTAATGAAAACTACATTCCAATACTAGTCCATAGGAAAAAACGGGGACCAAATCGGAGTGCGGAAGCTCAAGAACGAAGAAAATGAAATTTATACTTTTAATGCTTGTCAGCCTCATTATCCTTTCTGTTTTCACTTACAATTAGGCAAGTTATCAGTGCATTGAGTTGCCTAGTTGTGAAACCTTGGGTATGCTATGTTTAAAGTTTAATAAAAGTAAATTAAAAATAAATGGACAATCAATGGGAAGAATGATACCATTTCATTTAATCTCTCTACATCATCCGTCAGCTCCTCCATCAGTTTGTAGAGTCCTGCAAACAACAGCATAAAAATGATCAAAATGGATCAAATGGATGATATATTACAACAAAAAATTTGTGCCACTAACCTTCAAATTCATTTCTAAGTTCTGCATTTTGAGATTTTTCCAAAGCCAGTTTCAATGACAATTGATGCGTCTGCAGACCAACATTCAGAAACAGCAGTAAAAGAAACAGCAGCTATATTTTCCTCCAGTTCCTTCACTTTTTTTTGTCCTTCTCCTCAACCAAATTCTAGTATTGTGGAATCAAATAGACCATTAACATGATGAGCAAATGCCAAATAGCAGACAAAAGCAAGCACACGGAGGTTCAAGTTTTTTGAATGCAGTTACCACTCAAATAGTAGTGAAACTGGTTCTATATTCGATTCCAAAAACCGGTTCCATGGTCTGGTTCCGGTTCTGATCATTTTGGAACCAGAACCTACCCGGATAAAATCGGTTCCTTCATTTTTGGAATCGAAACCTACCCGATTACAACCGGTTCCGGTTCCAAACCCAGAAAACCGGTCAGGTTCCAACCGGTTCCGAGTAGACCCGGAACCGTTGCTCACCCCTAGCTATAAGTGTAAAATGATTAATTTATCGTCTAATAAATATGCACTTTTTAGTATTCATCAATGATATATTTTTTTAAATTGCAAACTGCTGTTATAAAAGGAGAACCCTTACATAACCAAAGATATCCGATTTTTGGAGACCTCAAACTGACCCTTTACTAAAGAAATCAGAAAACACCCACAAAAAGCAACAAAACATGATCAATTCCTTGAATTCCTCTCTAGTAGGTGTAGACAACAGAACCTGGGCGACGCTGTTCTAGGCTCGCGGCCTAGTCGGGAGTACGGAGTAGCCACGGGGGACTAAACCGGAGAATAATGGAGTCGCCACCCGGTGTGAACCGGGAAAATGAGATTTAAGGCCGCACTCACCCCTCGCAAGGGAAGACCTCAAACCGTTGGGTTCGGAATGGTCCCTTACTCATGTCACTTGTAATGAAAGGATTTATATAATAATTTAAACAAGCTGAAGTAACACTTATTTCTAAGGGTATCATGCTTCTAAATTCACATTTATAAAATAAAATATGCGCCTAAATATACATGTATTTCACATATAAGATTGCATGCTTAGAAGTACATTAAATCAACAAACAGACAATTTCATTGGCATGTTGTATTCATGGAAACGCAAGCACATACTAACCACACAAGCACACATAAAGGCGAATCAAATGATGGTGAACATGTGATTTCATAGACATATCATAAACAAATAGCCATTACATGTCCATGCACAAATAAAAGGGTCAACTAAGTACATAATGCAAAAAGACGCTTATGGATGCAATTAGGCATTAAAGTGAGCATGCTATGACGTGGTGCAAAAGAAGATAGATATAGACACAGACGCACATATGATGAAAATGACTCAATTCATTGTATTCGCGTTCGTGTAGCGTTCGTAAACGCGTTCGAATGGTAAACAGAAGGTTCGCGTCCGTATAACATTTGATAATGCGTTCGAACGGGACCAGACAGAAAACATGCGTTCGTGCGGCGTTTCGGAACGCGTTCGAACGGGGTTATAGCAGTGACCTCTAAAATGTAGTAAACAACATGACACATACATGAATATATGAATATATGACTTCTCGTACATAACAACAGATTAAGGGGCGCGGCAAATCATTATAACAAAGGTAGCTTTCAAGCATTTTCATCCCTCAAAGTGGAGGACCCTTGATCTCACTTGATAAGCCCATGCGCAATGCAATATAATGCATGAATTTTCAAAAAGACGTTATGAAGCGAATAACTAAATAAAAGAGGCGCGGCGAAGTACTGCCGTAAAGGTGGCCTTTTAGGCTCTTTGTCTCTCAAAGAGATGACCTTTAGACCAACATACTAAGCCCATGCGCAATGTGATATGATGCATGGTCATGTAAGAAGACGTCATACTAAACAACAAGATAATGGGGGCGCGGCGAAGTACTGCCGTAAAGGTGGCCTTTTGGGGCTCTTTGTCTCTCAAAGAGAGGACCTTTAGACCAACATACTAAGCCCATGCGCGTCACATCACAATACATAAAATAAAGACAATAAAAGTGTAGGACTTCGTATGCCCAATGAACGTACATTCAACCCAAACACACTTCGTCCGGCGCGTCGAAGTAGTGTCACAAAGGTGGCCTTTTAGGCTCTTCGTCTCTCAAAGAGAGGACCTTTGGACTAACTCACTAAGCCCATGCGCTCAATCGCATCATACATACAAAAATAAAGACAATCATATCAAACTTAGTATGTCTGATTGAACGTATTTTTCATTCAACTGAACACACATCAACCGGCGCGGCAAAGTATCGTGGTAAAGGATTTTAACCCCTCCAAATAGGGAACCTTTAATCCGACTTACTAAGCCCATGCGCTCGATCGCACCACAACATAAATAAATAACATGCGGAAATTAAAAGACGGAATAATAAAGTGCGAATAATCAAAATAACATAAAGCGAAATATGCGCCGTTTACTCAAGTGGTACGTGGAGTTGTATCCCAAGTACAGACCGCACTACCGTCCATTCGGAATCGGCTACGGAATTTACGTCTGGGTTTCCATCCTATATACCACGAGAGACGACGTATTTTCCGTTTTAATCAATGGCCACAACACACATCACAATTAAAAGAATCAATAAAAATCAAATAAAGAAAACAAATGTGAAAGGTACCCTCAGGTCTAACCTTTTAAGTCGTCTTTCGGACTCGCGTTTACAACCGTCGGAAGGGCTATCACTCCGCAACTTTTCCGGTTCACTTATTTAACGTCTTAACTCACCATTCTGCTGTTTTGCTTGCTGTTTTTGCTCCGTTTCCTACTGTTTTTGCTTCACTTTGCTGCTGTTTCTTCACTGTTTTCTGATGTTTTTTTACTGCAGTTTTCTGGTTACTGTTTTGGTTGTATTAGGCTACTGTTTGTGTGTGTTTTGGGCTGCTGTTGTGGGTTAATTCGGAGACTATTTTCAGGGTGATAAGGGACTGTTTCGAAGGTTATTTGGACTGGTTTGGGGCTGCTGTTTTGGTGACAGTTTTGAAGGGTAAGGCTGTTTGTTTGGGATGATTTAGGCGTGCAGTACATGGGGGTTTCCACGGCAGTTTTTTGGGGCTGGACAGAGGGTATTTTGTGTGCAGTGCAGAGGCTATTTGAGGGGCCAATTTCGGTGGTTATAGGGTGTGGTTTAAGGCAGGATCTGCGACTGTTTCAAGGAGGATTTAAGGGCTGCTGGCTTACGTGTTTGGGCTTGGGTGCATGAGGCTATGTGTGAGAGTTAGGTGGCTGTTTTACGTGGAGTGTGGACTGTGTTGAAGGCTACGCTACGTGAGAAGGCAGGCATGAGGGCTTGTTAACGTGACTAGGGCTGTGGTTTGTGGACTGCATGTGCGTGTTGGCTATAAGGGAGTGGGTTGAGGGCTGTTATGGCTTTTACGTGAGGTTAGGGCATGTGGCGTTTGTGTTGGCGTGGAAGAGTCATTTACTTAGGGCTTCTTCAGGGTTTCACGCGTGGAAGGTTTATGTGCTCATGGGGGGATGAAGCCATGGAGGGCAGTGAAGGTTTTTTTTTCTTTTCGTTGTTTACGTGAAGGGCTGGTAGGGTTTATTATATTTGCCGTGTATTGTGAATGAGAGAGGCCATCTTAGGGTTGATTTAGTGTGTGTTTATATAGTAGGGGGAATCAATTAGGGTTTGCATGGCTTAATTAGGGAGTAAAATCAAGTATTTTATGTGTATTATTCTAGGTAATGGAATTGTGTATTTTAGGTGATAATATCTTTAAATTAGGTGATTGATTTGTTTTAAAATGGAAGTGAATTATTTAATTTTGGTATTTAATTTTAATTTAATTGATTTAATTTTAATTTGTTTTATTTAATTTTAATTCGAATTAATTTAATTTATGAATTTAATTTAATTAATTTAATTGGTTTGTGATTTTTAGATTTAACATTTAATTGAATTAGTTATTTAATTTCAATTTAGTTTACATTTGTGAGTTAATTTCAATTAATTTTAATTTGTGAATTTAATTGGTTTTAATTTACTTATATTTAATTTAAATTTAATTTGTGACATATATTTTAAATGTTTAATTATTATTGGATGTGATTTAATGGGCTTGGGCTAAGGTTAAGTTTTAAAACGGAGATCTCACAGCGAACCCGAAGCTAAACACGTGAACTAAATCCAACAAAACGTCAATTCTTGACTCTTCCCTTCCGACGTCCGTTTCCCGCGATTTCCGCGACTTAAAAGATAGTGCCTCCAAATGAGGCTCATCATAGGGACTTATGTGTAAAAATGCAGAGCCTACAGTAGGCAAACCCAATAATCAACCTAGACTCTCGGATATTTTATTGGAGCCAAGCTACACCTAAGGTAAGACCTGGCGACCCTTAATCTCTAGTTCCGCATGTACTATTTTGGCATAGTATATCCGACCAGATATATTATATGTCTGGCTGAATATGCGTCATAAATTAAGTTCCACTGTACATAAGGCTACATCTCGTAGCATATTTTCCTGTGGTATATATGATGAAAACCCAGACAAATTCTTTAGCCGAATTCGAATGGACGATACTATGGTCTGCACTTGGGATATAACTCCACGTACCAAGAAAATGATGACTACTGACTTTTTTCATCTTTACATTTGTTCTTTACTATTATTTGGTATAACTTGGATTGCTTATTCTTATTCACTTTATTAGATTGTTGTTTCATTTCTTCTGTATCTTTTTATTATTGTTGCATGTGTTTCGTAATTCTGGATTAGACTACACCTCTAGCCAGACTTCAAGTAAGTCCAGCCGGCCATACATATTAAGATTCATATCTAGCCTACCATACTCATTGTAGGAGCGAAGCAGGATTTCCGCTATGCCTATGACATCGACGATCATGATATTGTGGAACACGCAGCTTGTAAAATGATAATTAGCCTACGACAGACTAATTAGAGAATTTAGTAGTCGCCACCCAGTATAAAACACTAGGAATGATTTAAGGCAGCACTACACCACTCGCAAGGTCCGTTTTAAATCCGTTTGGGTTCGGAACGGTCCCCTTACTTATGCCATTATAGTGTCAAGGTTTGAAGAGAGATAATATCATGCCTTTTAATGCAAATATCATGCAAAATAATTGAAAAGCACGTAAAAGCACAAACATAAAATTAAGAGTAATGAATAATGTCCAAAAGGCAGTACAACTGATAATATAAAATAAAGAAATTAACTATAGCTGGTCGGACATGGACATGTCTGACCGGATATGTATTTTAACATGTTTGTCCGATCAGACTTATTGGGAATCTGGTTGGATATATAGTGTAACCCATAATCATAAAGCCTATGCAATAATGAGAAAACATAAAGAACAAGGAAAATCAATAAACAAGGTAGTAATTATTCTAAATAATTATAACAAAAAGACATGTGTAGATAAAGGGAAATAAATAGGCTATTCTTGCATTGGTACATGGAGTTGTATCCTAAATACAGACCGCACTACTGTCCATTTGGATTCGGCTACGGAATTTACATATGGATTTCCATCCTAAGTCACCGTCTGTCAATAAATCTAACTTATAAGCCAGTGAAGCAAAAGATGTAGGTCTTCAACCAGAAACGGTATGAAACTATCCACGCAGAGGTGGATAAGTTGATGAAGGTTGGGTTTATTAGAGAATTCAAGTACTCATAATAGGTATCGAATGTAACCTATTCAAGATGGCCAATGGCAAATAGAGGATATGTGTAAACTTCTCAGATTTGAACAAAGTCTGCCCAAAGAATAGTTTTCCGCTTTCTAAAGTTGATTAGACAATAGATTCAACGGTCTGCCATGGGCTGCTGAGCTTCATGGACTAGTTCTTAAGATACAATCAGATCCTCGAGGATGAAGAAAAGACAGCTTCCATCATGGATTTTGGGTTGTACTGCTACAAGTTGATGCCTTCAGGATTGAAGAATGCTGGGGCAATGTATAAGAGGTTAGTGAACTAAGTCTTCAAACCCCTCATCGACAGAATAATGCAAGTCTATGTTGATGATATGATAACAATGATAGTACTGCCTAATGATCATTTAAGGAACCTTATGGAAACATTTGAACACCTAAAAAGATATGAGATAAAGTTGAATCTATAGAAGTTTTATTTTAGAGTATCTTTTGGAAAGTTTTTGGGGTACATGGTTAGTGCGAGAAGCATTGAGGCCAATCCTCAAAAGATCAATGCGGTGCTAGATCAAAAATCATTGAGAATGGTGAAAGAGGTGCAGAGGTTGACTGGTCGGGTAGCAGCACTTAATCGATTCATTTCTAAAACCATCGATAAGTACCATGTCTAAATTTTCAAAAAGGCAAAGAAAAAGATCAAGTGGACGAGCGAGTGTGATGATGTTTTCCAATAACTCAAAGGATACCTTAGCATACCCCTATTTCTAGCAAAGTCAATTCTGGGTGATATGTTATGTTTGTACTTAGCTATTTCAGAGCATATTATAAGTTCAGTATTAGTGCAAGAAATAAATACAATTTGGAGGCCTATTTATTATTCTAGCAAGACATTATTAGATGTGAAAACCAAGTACTCGGCCCATGAATTGATGGCTCTGCAATTAGATACAATAGCTAGGAAGTTACGACTTTAGTTCCATGTTCACCCTATCGGGAAATACACCGACCACCCAACTAGTCATATATTACATAAGCCAGATACCTCATATCATCTAGTATAATGGTCGGTAGAGCTTAGTGAATATGTTATATTATACATACCTCGGGTGTCAATCAAAAGAAAAGCTTTAGCTGATTTTAGGGCAGAGATTACCAGACCCCATGTAATAGTGGTCGGGGAAGAAGCGAAATGGGAATTATTTGGTATCATTCTCAGCAATGGGCAGGATGAAGAACCGAGCTACACACTAAGATTTGCCTTTGAAGTGACTAACAATGAAGATGAGTATGAGGGGATCATGGCTGGGTTGAGGCTCTGTGATGCGGTCGGGATGAGAGATGTGGTGGTAAAGAGAAATTCACAATTGGTCGTCCAATAGTTGAATGATGATTTTCAAGAAAATAAGCCCAACATGATAGCTTATCTCGTTGAAGTGAAGACGCTTATTGAGGGAATGAGAAATATGACATTCGAGTAGGTCGGTCGGGAAAGTAACTAACAGGTAGATTCATTAGCTTGGCTGGTGTCATCTATCAAGTCGAAGATTTCTTGGGTAATTCCCTTGGAAATCCTTGAACAAAGAGTGTAGGAGATCCAAATATGATGAAGATAGAGGCTGAAGTCAAGCCAACTTAGATGGGCTCGATCAAGAAGTATTTGGAGTTTGGGGATTTTCCAGGAGATAGGAAGAAAACGAGAAAGTTGAAATATCATAACGCTTATTTTTATCTGATGGAAGAGGTATTTTACAAAATAGGCTACATAATGCCACATCTGAGATGTCTGAGGCCCGATGAGGCTAATTATGTGTTGAGAGAAATCTATGAAGGTATCTGCAGTAGTTATGTTAGGGGAGATCAATCTCTCATAAAGCACTTAGGCAAGGTTATTATTGGCCAACGATGCATCAAGATGAGCTCAACATAGCCCAAACATGTGATGGGTGCCAGAAGAATACGGATGTGCCCAAGAAACTACCTGAGCAGTTGAAAACTATGTCTAGTCCTTGGCTCTTTGCCCAATAAGGGTTGGATCTTATTGGACCACTGCCTATGGGTGGGGGTCAGGCTAAGTACACAATTATTGAAATTGATTATTTCACCAAGTGGGTGGAGGCTGATCCATTGTCTACTATAACCGATAAGAAGGCCATTGATTTTGTAAAGAGGAATATTGTCTGCCGGTTTGGGATTCTTTGGGCCATTATCACGGATAATGGGAAGCAATTTGAAAATATGAGTTTCGAAAAGCTCTTTGAGGACCTCCAAATTGTCTTGAGGTTTGCTTCACCTGCCTATCGTACCAATGGACAGGTTGAAGCAGAAAACAAAACAATCAAGGACAATTTAAAGGAAAAGTTTGGGGTCGTACAATGGCATGTGGGATGATGAGCTACTATAGGTCCTATGGGCACAACGAATGATATACAAAGACTCCATATGTGAAACCCTATTTTCATTAGCCTACAGATGTGATGCAATAATCTTATTGGAGATCAGCTTGATGACCCATCGAGTCCAATACTTTGGAGAAGCACATAATGAAAACATTCTCAGGAATCATCTTGATTTGGTTGAGGAAAAAGAGAGGTCAGCACTCAAAGTGGTCGTATATCAGCAAATGATGACTCGCTTCTACAACAAAAGAGTCCGGGTACCAACCTTTCATCTCAGGGACATGGTTTTAAGATAGGTCACTAAGAAGGCTCTCTAGGAGGAAAATAAGAAGGACCATACCCAGCTCAAGAAGTCTTGGAATGCAGAGATGTTGCCGAGGTATTATCAATGGAGCCTCTCTTAGAATGACCCTCAAAGAGTTATAAGAATTACAGTAGTCAAGAATACAAAAATACTTTCTCTTTATAATAAAGACTTTTACCCGTACACGTTATTCGCTATTTGGGTGGGAAATACTTATTTAATATTTTGGACAAATACTCTTGATCGGAATCAGCAATAGGTGCAAGACAAATGTGATGAGAGCGTGCACCCTAATGGCACACCAACCCCGATGACATTATCAAGAGCCCCAAACATGAATTTTTATACCCAATGGCATCGGGTTTGGATAATTAACATCGGTAGGGCATTGATGTGGTGAAGATAGATAGATTATTGGTCTGGTCATGAAAAGTTTTTCAAAAGGGGTTAGCTCATTGGTGTGTTTAGGCACATGTATTTGGATCAGTTGGAGGGGTTATGTCAGTTTTATTACCGAGTTATTATTAAGATTGTATTTATAAGTTTGAAATTTCGCTAAGTGTTGAAAAGAGAAAAAATGTCCTAGATCGGGTCTTCACTCAGTGTGTGTTTCCTTGTGAGAAAATAAGACATAAAATATAATAAAAAATTTCATTTATTCATTTATCAATTATATTTTTATCCCCATTAGGATTTTCGACAAGGGGTGGTAATTACATTATAAGGGATGAGAATATCATGGGCTACCATAGTGGTCGGGACTAAAAGAGAAGCATAAAAAACAAGAGCAAAGGAAAAGACAGCAGGGTTGACAGAAGTAGAGGCAGAAGCTACGGCAGTTGAAAAGGCCGTGGACGTCAGTAACAGAAAGAGGGTAGTGAGGATGAAGGAGTGGGATCGGGAACCACTTTGGTCTCTTCAAGAGGCCCAACCATGTAGGCTTCTTCAAAAGAGATTTCCCCCCTTTGAAACCCTTAGAACTTGGTGAAGCACGCTCATATCCAGGTCAGGATAGGTCTCGGTGATGAGTTCGAGAGATTGCTCTAACCCTTCAATGAAGGTATTATTCTTGGCCTCCTCAATACGGTCAATACGGTAGGCGTGCAGGTCATCCAGCTCCCTCGTGGTCTTGGACAACTCGTTATTTACCTTGGATAGTTCAGTCTTCATCGTGTCCAGATCCACTTCAGTCATAATTGTCTTTGCCTACAGTAGCATTAGCTTTGAGGTCCTAGAAGTGGCCTCAACCTGGGCCTCATCTCCTTCATTCATTGTAATTTGGATGGCCCAACAGAGGGATTCAGTCTCAGCCTTGGCTTTATCACGAATTTTGTTCAGCTCATTCTCTCTCGCAGTCAGTTTGCTCTGAAGCCTCTGAGCCTGACCACCTTTTGTATTTGTGTGGGAAAGCACGTCCATGTTAGTGGTCAGTAGGTATGTCATGTGCACATGAAGTGATAGGGTAAATTTGTTAAAAGATAATAAAAAGAAGATGTTAAGTTACGAGTTGTTATCTTCACATGGAGGCGACCCTTCTTCTGGATAACCTCATCGAGAGAGATGTTTTCAAAGGCACATGCCCACTCCAAAATTACCTGCTAGGCCACGTAGTTGAAGGTCAGAAAAAGATGACCTATGACCTCCCTTGTGTTCTCGGGGAGATCGTCCACCCCAAGGTATGGACTGAAGGATTTTGGGAAGCATGGGCCATCGGGGCCTTCCCACGAGAGGCGCTGGTCTTCTTCAGAGGGGCCTCCTCTAGACAATCTTCAGGGATCTCACCCCCGATCTGATAGAGGCGTCTTTTTTGAGGTCTTGGTGGTAAAGTTGGTGTTTTTGTGATTTAGGTTGCAAAAGCCAAATTTTGCCTTAGCGTTTTTGTTTTTGGGATGAAGGAATTGAGGTAGTGAGACAGTGGCATGTGTCACTTGGCCCGCCCAGGATTTGGCATTTGGCATCCCACTTCCATCAACTAATGACTTAAATGCATTCACCCACCAAAAATGTGTATATGCTTTTCAAAAAAGAAAAAGCAAAATTGTGTTGAAAAGAAATGCATTAAATGCATTCACCCACTTCCATCAACTAATGACTAGTGATGTAAGTTGGTGGGCCCCACTTCTTAAATTCAAAATTCAAGTGGCTTGCTCAACACACTTCGGGCTCGGGTTCATTTAATCCGATTAAACGAATTTTCATCGCGACGTAATTAAATCTAATTTAATTAAATAATAATGCCAAGAAAAATTATTACGAAAGTCACCTGCGAATTAATTCTAAATTAGTTCGTTCGCCCGAATTAAAATCTAATTTTAATTTCGCTTTGAAATCCGATTTCCATTAATATATCCAATATATTATTTAATCGATTAATTCCAAATTAATCATGTTCTCTCTTCTATTCGAATTTATCCCAGATAAATTCTTGCCTCAATTAATCTTAGATTAATTTTCTCTCTCATAATTAATCCCAGATGAATTCTGTTCGAGTCAAATGTCATCGGTGAATCTTTGGAAAGTGACCTAAGAGATCCCTGGATATGTTGGCAGTAAATCCGGTCGTCGGACTATCCGAACACGTGCGTACCCTGTACCACGTCCTTACCGATTTACAACACATGGTTGGCTTATTGCAAAGCACCGTGCCTACCCAATTCTCCAGAAATATTCAACGAAGAATATATAATCTATATTAGACGTAGTATAGTAAGTATTGTGTATTACGATCCAGTTTCAGATGTCACATGCTAGGCCTGAGGCTGAAATTATGTCTGCCCCATACGAAGAATATATCGGATCACTAGCAACTAGTCTCTTTAATCGGATAATCATGACCTTGTCATATTATCCCGATAGCTGCAGCATATGAGAGTACTAGTTCTGTATCCCTACATGATCATCATCTCCATATGACTGAAGTGATACTTCCATCTTGACATTACACCCAATACACTACGATTCTCAGTAAACCCAGAAGAGGCGTACACAAAACCTGTTAAAACCTCGGACGACCAAAACCAAAGCATACTAATTGTCGCAAGTATTAGCGATGCAAGTCTCAGGTTAAGACCACATACACCTACCCTGATGTGGATTCCCATAGACACATAGTTATACTACCAATGGGACTCCGAGGGGTCTATCCAGAGTGAAGCTGTTCCCGGTCCAACGGCTAACAGAACCTCATATCACACTTCCATAAGTATCATATACTTATATATATGAAAACTTTGTCGTTAAGCTTCCATAATACGCACAAGTGTAATACTAGTCTATTCCGCATTATCGATGCCCAGTCTCAATAATACTACGACTATGGATATTTAATGATTAAACCATTCGTGGATTAATACTGTCTCATATCTTATTAATCTGGAACTAATCATAAGGACATTTATCATTTATATATCAAAGTAATCTGATTACAAAATGATAAAATAGCAATTTCTTTTGTCACATAGTTAATTTGTACAAAAACCACAATGTCTTTTACAAATAGTGATGCTATGGGTCATAATTGTCCAAAAATATCTCACTTGACTCATAGCCAATCACTCAAGTATCTAACACATGAACTAAGTACGTGTCGCTCAAACTTCTGCTGAGAAATAGCTTTCGTCAGCGGATCTGCAATATTGTCATCTGAAGCGATCTTTTCGATCTTCACATCGCCACGATGTATGATCTCACGAATTAGATGGAAATGTCAAAGTACATGCTTGGATCGTTGATGATACCGCGGTTCCTTAGGCTACGCTATAGCCCCGTTATTGTCACAATACAATGAAACGGGCTCAACTGCTAACGGAACTACTCCTAATCCAATTAGGAATTTACGGATCCAAACTGCTTCTTTTGCTGCCTCAGATGCAGTGATATATTCTGCTTCTGTTGTTGAATCAGCAACAGTCTCTTGCTTGGAAGATTTTCAGCTCACTGCTCTGTTGTTCAAACAAAATATATACCTAGATTGCGACTTAGAGTCGTCTTTATCGGTTTGGAAACTTGAATCGGTGAACCCAGTCACCTCAAGTTCTCTATCTCCATAGACAAAGAAAGCATCCTTAGTTCGTCTAAGATACTTAAGGATGTTCGTAATCGTAATCTAGTGACCATCACCTGGATCGTCCTGATAGTGACAACACATGCTCAAAGCATACGAGACATCAGGTCACGTATATATCATGGCATACATGATCGATCCGACTGCTGAAGCGAATGGGATCTGACTCATGTTATCTATATCATCTTGAGTTTTAGGACACATGTCCTTAGATAGAGAGATGCCATGTGACACTGGAAGCAGTCTTCTCTTAGACTGATCCATGTTGAATCTCTTCAACACTTTGTCAATGTACGAGCTCTGAGAGAGTCCAAGCAGCTTTCTGGATCTATCCATGTAGATCATTATTCCCAGAATAAAGGCTTCTTCTCCCAAATCTTTCATGGAGAATTTTAATGAAAGCCAAGCTTTCACCGATTGTAGCATTGGAATGTCATTGCCAATAAGTAATACATCATCAACGTAAAGGACAATGAATGTCAGTGAGCTCCCATTAACCTTCTTATATACACAAGAATCATCTTCGTTTGAATGAAATCATATTCTTTTATGATCTCATCAAAATGTTGATTCCAAGAATGCGATGCTTGCTTCAATCAATAAATGGATCGATTTAACTTGCATTCCTTGTTTGCATGTTTTGGCATGACAAAACCGTCAGACTGTTGCATATAAACATCCTTCAAAAGGTTTCCGTAAAGGAAAGCGATTTTGACGTCCATCTGCCATATTTCATAATCGAAATATGCAGCAATTGCAAGCATTATCCGAATGGATTTAATCATGGAAACAGGTGAAAAATTTTCGTCGTAATCGACACCATGTCGCTGATGATACCCTTTCGTTACAAGCCTAGCTTTGTACGTTTGTATGTTCCCATCCGTGTCGGTCTTCCTCTTGAAGACCCATTTACAACCAATCGGGTTAACGCCTTCTAGTGCATCAACCGGTGTCCAAACTTGGTTGGTATACATGGAATCCATTTCGGACTTCATTGCATCTTGCCAAAAAGCGGAGTCGATACCTTGTATCGCTTCCTCATATGCAGCCGGCTCATTATCCTCAATAAGATTAATATCTAAGTGAGGCGAGATCAGAAACTCATACCTCTCAGGTTGTTTTCTGACTCTCTCTGGCCTACGCGGTTCTTGTGTATTAGAAGATTGTGGCACAGTTTCATCCCTGATGAACTGTTCATGTTCCGTTAGGGAGTCGGTGCCAGGAACAGTATTACTACGATTTTTATCGAGTTCTACATTCCTCCCACTTACCACTGCATTTAGGAATTCCTTTTCGAGGAAAACCGCATGGAGAGCAACAAATACCTTGTTCTCTTGTGGGTTGTAGAAGTAATATCCTTTGGTTTCCCTAGGATAACCTACAAATATGCACTTATCTGATTTGGGTTCTAGTTTGGTACCATCTAAATGTTTAACGTATGCCAAGCATCCCTAAATCTTCAGGAATGAGAAACTCGGTTTCTTTCCTGTACATATTTCATATGAAGTCTGTTCAACGGACTTTGACAGAACTTTATTCAAAATAAGTATTGCATTGTTCAATGCGTATCCCCAGAAGTAAATTGGTAGCTCAGTGCGACTCATCATAGACCTTACCATGTCCAACAAAGTTCTGTTTCTCCGTTCGAACACACCGTTTAATAGGGTGTTCCGGGAGGAGTCCACTGTGAAAGAATACCATACTCTTTCAAGTAATCGAGAAACTCATTGCTTAAGTATTCTCCACCACGGTCCGACCGTAATGTTTTAATACTTTTGCCGGTCTATTTTTCTAATTCATGTCGAAACTCTTTGAATTTCTCAAAATTTTCTAACTTGTGTCTCATAAGATACACATAACCATAACGCGATGCATCATCCGTAAAGGTTACGAAGTATTCATACCCACCTCTAGCCTGGCTAGACATGGGCCCACATATGTCACTATGAACGAGGGCTAACAGTTCAGTGGAACGAACACCTTTACCGCTAAAAGACGTTTTAGGCATTTTGCATAATAAACAAGATTCGCAGACATCATATGAATTCGGATCAAATTCGTCCAAGTATCCACTCTTCGAAAGCGTGGATATGCGAGTCTTGTTAATGTGTCCCAGACGATAAAGCCACAGATAAGTTTCATATATTTTACTCATTTTGAGCCTTTTGTTTGTCATATTATATGTTTGAGATTCATTTATATTCAAAATATAAAGACCATTATTTGCATCGGCAGTACATATTTCAAAATTATCTTTATAAACAAAACACCCAGTGTTCGGAATACAAAAGTGTACCCTCATTGGGTCAAACAAGATACAGAGATAATGTTTCTAGTCAAACTAGATACATAATAAACGTCTGATAATGAAAGTACATGCCTCGAGGGCAGTTCCAAAATATAGGTCCCTACAGCTAAAACAACGACTCTGGTCCCATTTCCAACTCGTAGGTCAATCTCGATTGAGGCCAGTCTCCTACTAATCTGCAGATCCTGCACATCAGTACATATATGAGTACCACATCCAGAATCAAAAATCCAGTTTTAAAACTAGAAGTAGACATGTTTATCTGAATAACAAACATACCTGAATCCGGAGCCTTGCCTACCTTCACTTCCTTCTTGTGCGCCTTGTACTCATGGCAGTCACGCTTCCAGTGACCCCGTTTGCCACACTGCAGGCAGACATCTTGACTTTGGCCAAAAAGCTGTATGAAACTTAACTAGGTAGATCTCTAAGATCAATTGGATCCCATCCAATTTCTAGATCTGGTAGGTGGACCTCCAAGTCCAAATATATATCCAATATATATATCTTAACAATTTCCTCTGAATCAACTAAGCCTTGGTTTTGGCTCAACAAGCTTAATGATTCCAGTTAAACGCGACCCATTGACAGTGGGAAAGCTTCGTAATCCACATCGATGTACAGAAGTGAACTTGACTTTGGCCAACAAGTCACAACTGCCCAAGACATGCGATATATAACAAAGCCTTCGTGGTTCAAACACATCCGCGATGGATATTGATCTTGACTTTGGCCAACAAACCAATGCCAATCTTGGATCTTGAGAGAGAACCACTCAATGGAAGGAAAACGCTTAATATTTGAGTGAGGATTTTTCGCGTAAATTGGCAACCAATTTATTACCTTTGATTAGGTCTCATCACACACCCTTAAGCATGCATTCTAAAAGCATAATAAGGCGCGAATAAATTAATAATGATATGCGGATGGATATATAACAAATTGTTCCTAGAACAAATCTCTCCATTTCCTCTCTCCCGCTAGCACTATTCATACTTCTACCCAATTACATAATACATTAAAGATACCTCATTAACATTGAGGGGAGTTGGTGAGGAGAGAAATACAAAGAGTAAAGAGATAATAGGCTGGACACGCAGGTTAAATTTAATAAATTCTAAATTTATTACAATAATTTCCAAAATTGCCCTCACCCTTCTAATATCCATCCGATATATATTATTCATACAATACATCCATGTATTCACACAAAGCATGTTATTCAATCAATCTAATCCAATTAATTAATATTTGAATTAATGACCATCCAATGTTCAAACAACGATTTGATTTGCGTGAGTCCAACTCGTTTAAAAATAAATACTCAAAGTACGTATTCTTGAATTATATCGAACTACAATTTTAAATCCAATTTAATTTGTATTCAATACTAATTCTAATTTAATTCCAAATTAAATAATTACACTTATTTTAGTGCCTTTTAGACTTAGATTCTAAATCTAATCTAAATGGGTCTCAAAGGCCCAATTAGTATCCAATACATTTTTAATTAAAGTCCAATGGGCTTTTAATTAATTCTTAAGGAATGGGCTTTGGCCAATATGGAACCAATCCAAGATGCCAAGGCCCAATTAGGAATCACCATTTGCCATAAAATCAATTTTGGCCCATTAGGCCCAATTAAATATTAAAAGGCCCAAAAGTTATATTTGTACTTTATGGAAATGGTTTTGGGCCCAATTTGTAACCAATCCAATTGTCCAAAACCAAGTTTGGCCCAACCAAGCCCATTAAGCCCAAATACAACAAATTAGCCCAATCTAATTTAAAGACTAATTTAATTAATATAACATTCCAAATATCACATTAATTTTAATTAAAATGTAATTGCCATAATTAATTAATTAAACTAATATTTTCAAAACATCAATTAAACTAATTAATCATGCTTTATATATTCAATTCATGTCCAATACAATTGAAGCAAAATCAATCTATTACATGCTTCTATTGTTCACGACAATTTGGGGAAATAATATCCAATTTTGATTTCAATCAAATTAAATCAACAATCAATATTCATTTCATACTTTAAACATATCCAATAGTCTAAAATCAAAAAATCACCATGATACAACAAGGGCTTATATTCGGCCATGGTGGGATATTTAGGGAAAATTAATCTAATCAATTTATCACAAAATCAATCATGCATAACTCCAAGTTATCATCATATTACCATAACCAAACAACCAATTTTGAAAAAATCATACTCTAAGAACAAAATCCCTAAAATAAAGTATATAAACCCTAAACTTAAATCATGCTTAGATAAGGCTCATGATACCATTGTTGGTGTCATAGACATGCCAAAGGTCTCTAATACATGATTTAGTGTGTGAATGATCAAGAGAGTTGCGGAAAAAACTTACATTGATCGGATGTGGAAATTTCAAAACTTTCTTTGTATTTGTTGAAGCTCCAAGCTTTGTTGAATCCTTTCAACCCAAGGGTGAGTTTCCTTATCACCTTGATTTACTCTTTAAGTGCTAGCTCAAGAAAAATTTTACAACAAAATCTTTCCATGGAGAAGAAGAAGTCACGGCAATGTGAGGGAGAGGGAGAAAGTTTTATGTTTTTGATATTTGTTTTCTAAAAACCGATTACCAAAGTCAACCACCAAAAATGTGTATATGCTTTTCAAAAAAGCAAAAGCAAAATTGTGTTGAAAAGAAATGCATTAAATGCATTCACCCAATTCCATCAACTAATGATTAGTGATGTAAGTTGGTGGGCCCCACTTCTTAAATTCAAAATTCAAGTGGCTTGCTCAACACACTTCGGGCTCGGTTTCGTTTAATCCGATTAAACGAATTTTCATCGCGACGTAATTAAATCTAATTTAATTAAATAATAATGCCTAGCAAAATTATTACGAAAGTCACTTGTGAATTAATTCCAAATTAGTTCGTTCGCCCGAATTAAAATCTAATTTTAATTTCGCTTTGAAATCTGATTTCAATTAATATATCCAATATATTATTTAATCGATTAATTCCAAATTAATCGTGTTCTCTCTTCTATTCGAATTTTGTCCCAGATAAATTCTTGCCGCAATTAATCCTAGGTTATTTTTCTCTCTCATAATTAATCCCAGATGAATTTTGTTCGAGTCAAATGTCATCGGTGAATCTTTGGGAAGCGACCGAAGAGATCTCTGGATATGTTGGAAGTAAATCCGGTCGTTGGACTATCCGAACATGTGCGTACCCCGTACCACGTTCTTACCAATTTACAAGACATGGTTGGCTTCTAGCAAAGTACCATGCCTACCCAATTCTCCAGAAATATTCAATGAAGAATATATAATCTATATCAGGCGTAGTATACTAAGTATTGCATATTACGATCCAGTATCAGATGTCACATGCTAGGCCTGGGGCTGAAATTATGTCTGCCCCGTACGAAGCATATATCATATCACTAACAACTAGTCTCTTTAATCGGATAATCATGACCTTGTCATATTATCCCGATAGCTGCAGCATATGAGAGTACTAGTTCAGTATCCTTGCGTGATCATCATCTCCATATGACTGAAGTGATACTTCCATCTTGACATCACACCCAATACACTACGATGCTCAGTAAACCCAGAAGAGGCGTACACAGAACCTATTAAAGCCCCGGATGACCAAAACCAAAGCATACTGATTGTCGCAAGTATTAGCAATGCAAGTCTCAGGTTAAGACCACATACACCTACCCTGATGCGGATTCCCATAGACACATAGTCATACTACCAATGGGACTACGAGGGGTCTATCCAGAGCAAAGCTGTTCCCGATCCAACGGCTAATAGAACCTTCTATCACACTTGCATAAGTATCTTATACTTAAATATATGAGAACTATGTCGTTAAGCTTCCATAATGCGCACAAGTGTAATACTAGTTTATTTCGTATTATCGATGTCCAGTCTGGATAATACTATGACTAGGGATATTTAATGATTAAACCATTCGTGGATTAATACTGTCTCATATCTTATTAATCCGGAACTAATCATAAGCACTTTTATCATTTATATATCAAAGTAATCTAATTATAAGATGATAAAATAGTAATTTCCTTTGTCACATAGTTAATTTGTACAAAAACCACAATGTCTTTTACAAATAGTGATGCTATGGGTCATAATTGTCCAACACCAGGGTCATCCTTGAAAAAGGTTTCCGCCCTTCCCTTTGACCAACCGAATGCGACAGCTCATTCATTGAAATTTGGCTAATGTTTTTAACAGAATTTCAGCCCCGAACAGCGGCTCAGATCTGGACTGATTCGAACTTGAAATCGTGCCCAGCTCACCACTAGAACAACCTCTCTTTTACTTTAATCCCACGGTGTTTCAGGTCTATTTTATCAGTAAAAAAAACCCCATAATTGTCTTGGAACACCCCTTAATGTTTCCTAATTTTCTGGATTAAGAACAAAACAAACCGAGCCCTGTTATACAACACAAAGTGGCGATAGTGAGAAAATTCTGTCACTGTCGTAAGGTGATGTAGAGAAAGAGAAGATGATGATTTTTGGTTCGACACCAAATAGCATTTCGTGCTATATCTCGATACCAATAGAATATAGTGTGGGCTATACTCAGAAACAAATCTCTAAACTCTTTAGTGATAAAACAATTGTCACTCAATATTTTGTTTTTGGTTTTTCTTATACTTCATTTTTTCTTCAACTCTTGAGAGAAATCTTAGAACAAGAAAGGGTGGCTAGGGTTAGAATGAGATGGCTTACCAAAAAAAGAATTTTTTTTTCTTTTGATACTTAGGGTTTTTGATTTCCAAAATCAAACAAACTATTTCCCTTCCTCTATGCAAGAATTTGGCTAGCCCTAGCAATTTTGGAGAGATTTTGTAAAATCAAATTTACTTTCCTTAATGAAAAAAGATGTTACAAAAGAAATATGTTATTACCTTTCAAAAAGTGTAACTTCCAAAACCAACCAAAAAAGTTTACTATCTTCTTGACTATTTGAAACAAACCCTACAGGTTGTTCCACATATATGGTCTCCTTAATGAAACATTAAGGAATGATGTCAAAACATCCATTTTTCATATCCAATAGTCATAGTTAGATGTAATGGCAAATATTATCCAAACAGGCTGATAGGAACCATCTTTCAGATTGATCAACTGGTGAACACACCAGATCAATTTATATTGGATTTCATAGTTCTAAACTATCTTATAGAATTGATATATAATATCATCTCATCACAGATTCTAGGAACATCGTTCTGCATCACTTCTTCTGTTTCGAATGATTCAAAATCTGACCACGTGAAAAGTGGTGATTTGGGGATTCTTGAGAATTATGTGTCAACCCGACCTGGTTAAAAAGTTAAAGGGTGATTTGATCAATATCATCTGTCTCGGTATGCCGACCTGACGGTCGAAGATTAGATCACATACCGGCCAATATTGAAGTCATATGAGATATGTCCAAAATAGGAAGATGTGCTTCAAGAAGGTTATTGATGACAAAGGGAAAGCAAGGGTCCACAATAGTGGCATAGCAGAACCGCCATACACTGGTGCAGTAACAAGGGATTGAGCCAATCTGATAAGCTGGATTATGGGTAGTTGAGGGGTGGCGGTGACTGTAATGATGACCTAATGACATCAACTAACATCATAGTTGGTGGAACGGTGCATTTTGAAGCCTATATAAAGGGATTGAAACGAAAAATTCAAGGGTTAGTAATTTTGCATCTCACTACTTGTAAACATTTAAAGCTTAAAAACTAGAGATAGAGAGAGAAAACAACTGGTCATACACTCAATTGCTAGAGAGAATTGTACTAGGATTGTGTAAGACCCGATGTGTCTTATTAATATACTAGTTTATTCCCTTCATTTGTAGATCGGGTCGGTCTTGAACCAGAGTATTAATAAAATATCTCATTCCTCTTGTGGACGTAGGAAGAAGTCACTCTCTGCCGAACCATATAAACTTTGTGTTTGTCATGTCTGCTTCCTAAGTTTGTGTGGTTCCCAATAACCAAACAAATTCACTATTTGAGGGAGGTTTATTTGATGGGTGGATTCCCTATTTTTTCATTAAAACTAAAAAAGTAATACAACACAATAAGGCGATAGAAGGGGATGGGAATCATAGCGATCGACGGGCCTCAATGATTGAGTGGATGGAAAAGATGGAGGAGAACCTACAGTTAGAAAGGGAAAATGCTAAAGAGGAAAGTGAGGCAACTCAAATCTTTATGAAGACCATGATGGAGAAAATAGAGAAGTTTGAAAAGAGGTCAGGAGAGCCAGCTCCTACGGGCCTAGTAGAAGGAGTGAAGAGATTGCTAGTGGAAAGAGAATAGTTGGAATAGAACAAGGTCAAATCAATAGTCGTGGTCAGAGTTGCACTAGCGGAGGAACTCGGAGGAATGCATGACAATAGGCAAACTTCAGAGTCATCCAGTAACAACCCATACTTTGAGAAGAATGACTTGAGATGTTATCTAGAACAAGGGAGTAGAGCTCTGAGTGGTAGAAGATATCATGCTCGGAGAAATGAGTATAAGGAAGCTTCCAATTGAAAGTATGAGGATACCTAGAGCAACTTGAGCTCTGAAAATTAGGTCACTGAGGACGATGAAGCAGCGTGACGATGAGCTGTTGAAGAACTTTATAGATAGATACCACAATTTCGTATTGGAAGTAGGGGCATATGAGTCCTCAGAAGCATTGAAGAGCTTTAAATAAACGTTAAGGGTTGGGGGTTATGGTCCCACCTTATAATTCAAGAAGTGTCTGACTATGAAACAGCCTTAGAACAGGCTATGAGGTTTGTGTTGCTAGAGGAGGAAGAGAAGATAGCCCAATGAGGTGCTGGTTTGGAAAAGAAATAATCAAGGCAAGACATCTATCGCGATGGTGGAGGTGGATGGAGGTGACCAGACCCAAGACGGCTAGAATTTAGGCCCATGATTTAGGGCAAACCAACACTCGAGAGAATGACACCGGTCAAGGTTGTACATGTCACGAGGGGCAACGTATACGACCCTCAATAGGTCTTTGTCCCAAATAGTATGAGAGGTGCATGACAAAGAATTATTGATTGAGCCCGACCATATAAGGTTCTCAGTTGACAAGAGAAAAACCTGGGAGTATCGCTCCTATCACAATAAGAGGCGCTATGCCACCAAAAGCTGCAGAGATTTGCATGAACAAGTGGAGGACCTGATGAGGAACGAATACATCAAATAATGCATTGATCATGAGGCCATGGGGGTAAGACAGAGAAGGGAACAGAGGCCTATGTTCACCATAGCCAAATGAAGAATGTTGGTAGGGGGCTCAAACTAGGAAATGAAGAACTATTGCTGGATCAAAGGCCCCGATATGGTGGAAATAGAGAAAGTCCTAAGGATTCAAAAGTCCAGGCCAGTGCATATAATGTTCACTGAGGAGGATGTTCAAGGTGTGAGTTACTCGTATGATGATACATTGATAATCAAGTCCAACATTAGCGGGGATAGAGGTAGACAAAATATTGGTGGACCCCGGAAGCGCAATGGACATTATTCCAATGAGGCCCTGAATGGGCTATGAGTGGAGTTCACCACTTAAATCCAAGAGACAAACCTCTATAAAGGTTTGGTGGATCTACGTTTGTTCCATTTGGTAAGGTGCAACTAACTATGATTGTAGACATTGTATTTTCGCATGACCCGATGTTGAGTCTCATATTGGGACACCACATGAAAGTTTAAGGGGGTTGTATGGTTTAAGTACTGGAGAAGAACCATCTACATCCAAACGGATATAAACCATCACATCCGGCTGAAAATTACCATCACATCTAGCCGAACATAACCTAAGTAAGGCTGGATATGCGGCACATTTCTAATTTTACCCAAGGATTCAATGTTTCTTTCCTTTTTAGCCAACTTCTATAAACCCATATTCTTTCATCATTAACCACTTTCCTCAATTATCCTTTTCCTTATTACCACCCTCAATAATTTCCAATTTCCTTTTTAATAATTTCCTTAATAATGATATTTTTTTTTAAACCGCAAACTGCTACTATAAAAGGAGAACTCTTACACAACCAAAGATATCTAATTTTTGGAGACCTCAAACTGACCATTTACCGAAGAAATCAGAAAACACCCACACAAAGCAACAAAACACGATCAATTCCTTGAATCCCTCTCTAGTAGGAAAACCCAATAATCAACCAAGACTCTCAAATATGTTATCGGAGCCAAGCTACACCTAAGGTAAGACCTGACAGCCCTTAATCTCTAGTTTCACATGTACAGTTTTGACACATTATATCTGACCAGACGTCTTATATGCCTAGCCCGATATGCATTTGTCATAAATTAAGTTCCACCGTACATAAGGCTACATCTCGTAGCATATTTTCCTGTTGTATATAGGATGAAAACCCAGACATAAATTCTTTAGCTGAATCCGAATAGACGATACTACGATCTGCACTTGGGATACAACTCCACATAACAAGAAAATGATGACTACTCATTAGGGTTGGTGCTCGGAGCGCCAATTCGGATCGTATTGATGTCTGATTCATGAATACGAGTAATGCCTTTTTTCCATAATATTACTTATTTATGGTTGCACCTCTTGTCTTTTATTATATATATTCGATTTAATTCATTAGATTGAAACTAAATCATGTTTAGTAATATATATATATATATATATATATATTAGACAAAGACCTGAAATATATAATTTTGTGCACAATTACAACGTAGCTTGTAATTGACATTGAGAAGTGTCACTACTAGATATATATTATCAAATAAAGTTCCTGGTCAAAATTTACTAACACGGGTCGGTTAGTAAAATCCCCTGAGACCAGTACATGTCGTATATCAGACTTGGTCCGATGGTTTATCCCAATGAACCATGAGTCTCTGGAGAATCATATAGACATGTAGTTGTTTATATCGGATAAACACTAAACGTCTCAATGAAGATTTCCTAACATATGGTACACCAACGTCAATAGGAATCTTCTCGGGTTGAGTAGTATAGTAATTCTTTGACTAGAGATACCACTGTGGATATATGAGTTATCCTCCACACTTAGATGGCAGTCATATCACCGATATATTAAGATCAGACTTCCACATGTTCGTTGGGTTTGGACTCATGCTCATGATATCATGTGTGTATCAAGATAAAGTCCGTCAATCCTGTTTACATGGCATAGATATTCATTATATGATTAGGAATCTGTTAAATCCATGGCCGTGGTATACTTCAGAAGTAAGTTCCGAGTGTTATTTAGAAGATTGCTAATAGATACATCGACAAGATTATACCTATAGAGATTTGACATTTATATCTATATCTCTGGGATAATCCTGATACCTGTGTCAAATGGATTATACGTATGTAATTACCTCGACCTGTATGATTCAACGAGTTTATTTGTAGTCGTCATAATTTACGGGTGGGTGAATTATAGACAAGAGATTGGATTTTGTGACGGATATGCAAGAATCTAGAGAGTCTCACTAATGAAATATACTTGTAGAGTATTAGGGCAACTTTTATGAATAATTGAGATTATTTATAAATCGTTTAACCGTTAAATGAAAAATACATACAAAGGGACGTAATCGTCATTTCCTAATTAACGTGTATTTGTATTTAAAATTTGATATTATTAAATACAGATAAATTAGTTGTCAAATTATGATATTTGATATATATCATTAATATATGTATTTTGATTATTTAATGTAAATATAATACATATATTTAAGATATTTGTATTTAATTATTTAATTTTTTAAATGTTAAATGATTAAAGAAATCATTTTATAAATATATTTTACCATGATTAATGATTAGGAAATAACATGTTTTGGTTTGCTACACTTGTTGATTTACTTTTTTGGTAATAGTTACCAAATGAAACAAGTAACTAACTAAATGAAATTGAAATAAAGTTAACAAAAATCTCATTATTGTTTTCTCTCATTAACGCCCATTTGGAGGAAAGTATATAAGATTTTTTGTTTTATTTTCTTTTATTAACACAAGTTACCTAAATTATTACAAGTAAAGTTTGAGAGAAAAGCTTGAAGAACAAAGGAAAAAGCTTAAGGAAAATTGGATTTTGTAAGTATTTTCCAACTTTTTCCAACTAGAAAAATATTTCTATGGTTCTAAGCTTCAACATGTGTTGCTTAGAATTTTCTCTACTCTTTAAGTATGTAATTAAATTTGTTTGAGACTTGTTGGAAAGATGTTTGCATGTTTATTAACAAAGTATGCTTATCATTGCTAATTAAGCATTCTTTTGATTAATTAATAATCAAGTTGCCATTATATTGTTTTAAGGCCACTCATTTATGACCTAGAATTTTTCTTGTGTTATTTCAAGTGGTGAGACTTGTTTGGTGTGTTAAAGAATTGATTAAAGTGTTGAATTTATTCAATTTAGTGTAAATTGATGAATTGGAGTAATTTGAGAAATTAAGGTTCTTAACCTATTCTAATTTTGAGGATTTTCATATATGTGATGTATTATGATGTATATATGATGTATATTAAATTTGGGATTGATTGGATTTGATCTTGACTTGTTTTGAACAAGATTGGACTAAATTATAAAATTTGGAAACCTTTAGGGTGTTCTCGATAATTTTGGAATTTAGTGGGAAATTTATTGCAATTTATATTTTGATGTGTTGGACATGTTGAAAATCATTTTAGAACTGATTTGGAATAAATCCAAAATTATATTTGACAATTTAAGGACTAAAAATGAACAAAATGTAAAGTTTATGGGTCAAAGGGTAATTTTCAAGAAATATGATTTCTTTGGAAAAATTTCAGTTTTGAAGTATTGGGTAATTAAAAAAATTAGTTTATTTTAATTACCCAAGAAAAATAATTATCGAAGATTATTTCGAAGTGAAAATACACGAAAACAGCGAAAAAGGGCGTTACCGGGTAACGATTGTCCAAACAGCGAGTTGTTCACTGTTCGGACAGCCTACGAACTGTCCAAATATTTTTGGGGCTTACCTCGGCAGCCTCCATATGCATTGGTCGGTCGGTTCGATCGGAAACCCGTTTTATGCTATTTTGCGGAAAAATATTTTCGTAAAAGTTTCGCGGTGTTTCTATATTATTTATGTCGTTATTTGATATCGAATAAATATGTTTAGGTAAAATATGAATGAATTATTAATATTGGATATTGAATAATTTATTCATAAGTTTAAAAATTTTAAACTACGATTTCTCCCAAACCGCGCTTCTTCCGTCGCGCCGCCCTGATAAAACCCCAATAAAATGATATCAGAGAGAGCCTGATGCTGAACCTATGATATGATTAGCCCCTTAAATTTGATATTTAATCTAATCCTTACTTTTTACATGCATGCATTTATTTAATTTGATTAAATAATGTGAATTACATCTTTTAGGAAAATCTCTGTTAAATAAAGTTTTATAAAGTGACTAGTATTAGGAATACTTGCTTCTTCGTTTGCCTTGTCAATACGGATGTGAATGATTTCATGATGCTATAGGTGTATCGTGCCAAAGCTGTGCAGTTATGATTGAAGGTAGTTCATTTGCGCCGGTAGAACTTATATGATAAGAGACAAATTCAAGTGAAAGTGGAAATCCTGAACGTGCCAAAGCTGTCAGAACTACATCGGTAGCTTGAGTTTGTCATTGACAAGTGAAGCCTTAATACGCCTCATGTGAACGTGTCAAAGCTGTCACAACGAGAAATGGGCAGGACAAAATCAGGAGTCACAGCGAGTGTAATTGACAATGAGTTGTCTACCCATTAATATACGTAGGCGAGAACGTGCCAAAGTTGTGAGTCAAAATATATTCATGGGGTCCACTTCCCATTATGGAATTCGATTTAATTATTGAATTCTCATTTTCCGTTGGGGATTATGGTATTGCGTAAAGTAGTGGGAGATATTGTTAGGTAAAAAATCCATAACTAATGCAGTGTACAATATTATGAAAATTATCGCTTATATTTTTTCCTCATTCTATTATTAGATAGAATTAAACTTTTATCCACTGCATGCATATTTTATATATGATTTATGATTTCAATTATGGTTGCAGATTTCTAGAATATATTCTAAATTAGAATAGACTATGATATAATCAATCTAGACAGAATAGTTTCTTATGCAGTAAAGATTGACATGAATTGGTTCATGTCTCGAGATTCTTCACTGGTATTAAGAAAAAACCCATTAGGTATTTTTTTATCTGATAATGACTTTTCTTGGCTTTAGTGACATTTAGAGGTCACGTGTCAGATACTATTTGCTTTCCAATTATTTATAAATGTTGTAAATAGTCGAAGATAAAAAATAAAGCTAAAGAAAGAATATGCATATATTTGTGTATAGAAAATATCGATTTTCACAATACGACAACTATATGTATTGGATATCAGTTCTCTCATCTAGTTATTTAAAATATTGTTGAATGATTGTTTCGATATTTGATATCAGAACTTGCGACTATTGGATAGTTACTTGTTCTTTGTAAACAATTGTTACATATTTTAAAACGACTAGTAGTGTCATTGACGAATAGATAAATATTGAGAAAAATATCTGGTTAAGTAAATAACTTAGAACATTTTTTTATGAGTTTTCATCACGTAAGTATTAGATGATTTTTCCATATGGTAAAGGATGGTCTTATACTAGATCACACCACATATCTGTATCCATATAATGAATATTGTATTCAGGAAGGTGATTAAATCTCATTTAACCAATGATTGTAATTGGACCAGAAAATTTATTAAACTGATACATTAGATGTATGTACTTTAATGAGTTGTAAATTACTTAAGGTAGTTTTCATTACTTCATAACTTAGTCAATGAATCGTCGTGACTTAGTTATGTGTTTCTGATGAAACACAGATAGAATATTTTGACTGGTTCAAAGATATTCGATCTGAAGTTTTGAAAACGGTATCTTTAAAAATTCATCATGAGTCTTTGAATTGTTCAAAGATGTTTGATATGATCAAACATATGAATTTATGGCAATTAGTTCTAAGGTTATTGATTGAATATGATTCTTACTCAATATTATTCTTCTACGATTCCATCGTAATGGAATTGGTTAGTGGGAGAAATCGAATCTTATACGATTTGATTCACATGATATTGAGTGTTACCTAATTAGTTTCAATACTCTTGGGGATATGCTCCAGTAACACTAATTCATCCTTTTAATTTAGGTTCCATTAGTTTCGACAATTGCGTATATGATATATATAGGTAGAAAATTTGAATCTTTAAAAGGTTTGATATTTGAATCTTTCTTTTGTATAATGGTTATATAATCGAAGGTACTTGCACCTCGGAGGTACAAGTAAAAGTATCATTTATACTATTAATTGAATATTGTATTCTATTTGATAGAATATCTTTTCTACGATCCCGAATAATAAAATTATTTTATTACTTGGAGTGTAACAATGGATGTTGACCATTGTAGAAAAGACTTGACTTATTAAAGTCAAATGTGAGAGTGATAAACTATAAATGGAACTACATAATTAATAAGATGAAAATACCCTTTTATTACTTCCATATAAGTTCAATAGGATGTCAGAATCATTTGTAAAATATTTGATACTTAATGATTATGTTGTTTTCTTATTGAAGAAAGTCGTCCTATAACTTATAGTGGGAACGATATTTGATATCGATTCTGGAAATTAGCATTAAACCATAGATCTAGGATTGTTCATAGCTTATTATGATCAAGTTTAGAACTTTATTGAGCTTTCATTATGAATCGTTTATAAAATGTGGAAATGGTTTACGCAGCAAAAGCAAAGTGAGCTTATTAAAGGTTTGACCTTTATAATATGACAGTGATAAAATTTATACTCAGCAATCTATTGTAGATTCTGAGGAAACTTGTCTCTAGTCGCACTAATTGAACAATTAAAGATTTGTTGGCTAATGTTAATATTAAACTGTATATTTTAGCTAGAAATATAAAGTGGCATTTTTTGAATGACTTCTTCGAATAGGAGATCAGTTGTGATTTCTTTGATTGAAGAGTACATTCTAGAATGGCCCTAGAGTTTGTGTTTTGCTGAGATTGCAGTTTGGTATACTAGCTTATAGAGCCTATTGTAGACTCGGGTGAGCATTTAGGAAATCCGTGTTCTTTAATTTTGATATCAGTCAGATTGTCTGATTTTATCAAATTATAGAGAATACATGTATGACAGTAGGGTTTGTGGGAGCGTACAAATTGCTTTCTAGTGTTATATATCCTAACGACATTATCATTATTATGGTAATAATGAGATGTTTGTGAGGTAAAAAGTTTACCTAAGTCTTCTTTACTCCATGAAAGCAGTGGGAGTAGTCACTGTTATATTCGAGAAAAAGTTTTATATATGATATAAAAATGGGAGACTTGTGAGATACTCCTATTAGTAGTGCATTAGATATGATTTAATAAAGGACACAATAAAGCTATCTGTATGACAGTCAGTATAAATGTTTGAAAGTTAGTGTGTGTCTTATATATTGTATTCATCTTTCATAAAAGATGATTCATTTTTGGAAAGAGATATTGATTAGAATATCTAATCAATCTTATGTATCATAGAATGATGACATAATGAATACTTTGTTATGTACGATTAAAGATATCGATTTAATCGTAATTGTTACGAGTTATTTTGATACCCTATAGACCATAGGATTGATCTTGAAACATGTTCTTTGTGATCTTTGAGATATTACGAACGAGTTTCTAATTCATGGAGCATATTGTATGCAACCTTTTGGGTTATATTAGTTTTGAGTCTAATTATGACGTTAGACAATCTACGTCATAAATAGTCAGAAAGATACAGTGGGAGTGTCACAGTTGATTCTACTTTGTGAGTGGAATTAGATGCAACTTATGAAGTATTGACTTATGAAGTTGCATAGTGACCTTATAAATTAGAAGTTTTCACATTGGTATTGTGCTTGCGGTTGTCTACATATTATTTTGGATTAGATCCACAAATACTTGGACAACTCAGTAGCTATAGCACAATATTGATGTCACATCTGACTCATATTAATGTATAACTTAGGTTCTACAAAATATGAATGATGTTGTCTAAGGGAAACAATTGGGTTTGTTGGACAAACTCAATATGTTATAGCGAACCTACTCGTTATTGCCTACCTATTGAGAGCTAGGTGAGTTCTTGAGGGCTATGCGTATGTGATACACATTAAGATGTGTATATGATGCCGTGGATTGACACTAGAGCAAGTGGGAGAAATTGTTAGGGTTGGTGCTCGAAGCGCCAATCCGGATAGTATTGATGTCCGATTCTTGAATACGAGCAATACATTTTCCATAATATTACTTATTTATGGTTGCACCTCTTGTCTTTTATATATTTATTCGATCTAATTCATTAGATTGAAACTAAATCATGTTTAGTGATATATATATATATATATATATTAGACAAAGACCCGATAATATATAATGTAGGGAACAATTACAACGTAGCTTGTAATTGACATTGGGAAGTGTCACTACTAGATATATATGTTATCAAATAAAGTTCCTGGTCAAGATTTACTAACATGGGTCGGTTAGTAAAATCTGTTGAGACCGGTACATGTCGTATATCGGACTTGGTCCGATGGTTTATCCTAATGAACCATGAGTCTCGGGAGACTCGTATAGACATGTATGTGTTTATATCGGATAAACACTGAACGACTCACCGAAGATTTCCTAATAGATGGTACACCAACGTCAATAGGAATCTTCCCGGGTTGAGTAGTATAGTGATTCTTTCACTTGAGATACCATTGTGGATATATGAGTTATCCTCCACACTTAGATGGCAGTCACATCACCGATCTATTAAGATCTCATTATTGCTTTCTCTCATTCACGCCCATTTGGAGGAAAGTATATAAGGTTTTTTTATTTCATTTTCTTTTATTAACACAAGTTAATTAAATTATTACAAGTAAAGTTTGGGAGAAAAGCTTGAAGAACAAAGGAAAAAGCTTAAAGAAAATTGGATTTTGTAAGTATTTTCAAATTTTCTTCAACTAGAAAAATATTTCAATGGTTCTAAGCTTCAACATGTGTTGCTTAGAATTTTCTCTACTCTTTAAGTATGTAATTAAATTGGTTTGAGACTTTTTGGAAAGATGTTTGCATGTTTATTAACAAAGTATGCTTATAATTGGTTATTAAGCATTTTTTTGATTAATTAGTAATCAAGTTCCCATTCTAGAGTTTTAAGCCACTCATTTATGACATATAAATTTTCCTGTGTTATTTCAAGTGGTGAGACTTGTTTGGTGTGTTAAAGAATTGATGAAAGTGTTGAATTTATTCAATTTAGTGTAAATTGATCAATTGGAGTAATTTGAGAAATTAGGATTCTTAACCTATTCCAATTTTGGGGATTTTCATATATGTGATGTATTATGATGTATATTAAATTCTGGATTGATTGGATTTGATCTTGACTTATTTTGAACAAGATTGGACTAAATTGTAAAATTTGTAAACCTTTAGGGTGTTCTCGGAAATTTTGGAATTTAGTGGGGATTTTGTTGTAATTTATATTTTAATGTGTTGGACATGTTGAAAATCATTTTAGAACTGATTTGAAATTGTCCAAAATTGTATTTTACAATTTGAGGACTAAAATGAACAAAATAAAAAGTTTTGGGGTCAAAAAGTAATTTTTAAAAAATAGGATTTCTTGGGTGAAATTTCAGTTTTTAAGTATTGGATAATTAAAATAAAAAAATTTATTTTAATTGGCCAAGAAAAATAATTATCGGAAATTATTTCGGAGCTAAAATACGCGAAAACGGTGAAAAACGGCGTTACCGGGTAATGGTTGTCCAAACAGTGAGTTGGTCACTGTTCGGGCACCCTACGAACTGTCCAAATGTTTTTAAGGCTGACCTAGGCAGCCTCCATATGCATTTGTCGGTTGGTTCGGTTGGAAATGTGTTTTATGCTATTTTGCAGAAAAATATTTTCGTAAAAGTTTCGCGGTGTTTCTATATTATTTATGTCATTATTTGATATCGAATAAATATGTTTTGTTGAATTATGAATATTGGATATTGAATAATTTATTCCTAAGTTTAAACATTTTAAACTACGATTTCGCCCGAACCGTGCTTCTTCCGCTGCGCTGCCCTGATAAAACCCCAACACTACTGACTTTTATCATCTTTACATATGTTCTTTACTATTATTTGGTATAACTTGGATTGCTTAATCTTATTCACTTTATTAGATTTTTGTTTCATTTGTCCTGTATCTTTTCATTATTGTTGTATGTGTTTCGTAATTCTGGATTATACTGTACCTCCAGCCAGACTTCCAGTAAGTCTGGCCAGTGATACATATTAAGATTCATATCTTGCCGACCATGCTCATTGTAAGAGCGAAGCAGGATTTCCCGATATGCCTATGACATCGGCGATCATGACACTTTGGAACTCGCAGCTCGTAAAGTGTAGAATTAGCCTACGTGGGACTAATCAAATAATTAAGCAGTCGCCACCCAGTACAAGACAATATGAATGAATTAAGGCCGCACTACGCCCCTCGCAAGGTCCGCTTTAAACTCGTTTAGGTTTGGAACGATCCCTTACTTATGCCAATATAGTATCAAGATTTGAAGAGAGATATTACCATGTCTTTTAATGCAAATATCATGCAAAATAATTGAAAAGCACGCAAAAGAAAAAACATAAAAATAAGAGCAATGAGTAATGTCCAAAAGGCAGTACAACTGATAATATAAAATAAAGAAATTAACTATGGCTGGCCGGACATGGACATGTCTGACCGGATATGTATTCTAACATGTATATCCGGCCGGACTTATTGGGAATCTCGTCGGATGTACAATGTAACCCATAATCATAAGCCTATGCAATAATGAGAAAACATAAAGAACAAGGAAAATCAAAAACAATGTAGTAATTATTCTAAATAATAATAATAATAAGACATGTGTAGATAAGGGAAATAAAGAGGCTATTCTTCCCTTGGTACGTGAAGTTGTATCCCAAGTACAAACCGCACTACCATCCATTCGAATTTGGCTACGAAATTTATATATGGATTTCTAGCCTAAGTCACTACCGCTCGATAAATCAGACTTATAAGCCAGTGAAGCAAAAGAGATAGATCTTCAACCAGGAACGGTATGAAACTATCCACGCAGAGGTGGATAAGTTGAGGAAGGTTGGGTTTATTAGAGAAGTCAAGTACCCATAATGGGTATCGAATGTGGCCTAGTCAAGAAGCCCAATGGAAAATGGAGGATGTGTGTAGACTTCTCATATTTGAACAAAGTCTGCCCAAAGGCCGGTTTTCTGCTTCCTAAAATGGATCAGATAGTGGATTCAACGGCCTTCAATGGGCTGCTAAGCTTCATGGACGAGGATGAAGAAACGACGGCCTTCATCATAGATTAAGGGTTATACTGTTATAAGTTGATTCCCTTCGGATTGAAAAATACTGGAGTAATGTATCAGAGGTTGGTGAACTGAGTATTCAAGCCCCACATCGGTAGGACGATTCAAGTCTATATCGATGATATGATAACAATGATAATATTTCCCAAGGATCATCTAAATGAACTTAAGGAAATATTTGAGCTATGTTATGTTCTGGGTGATCTGTTATGTTCGTACTTAGCCATTTTAGAGCATATTGTAAGTTCAATATTAGTGCAAGAAATAAATACAATCCGAAGTCCGGTTTATTATTGTGGCAAGATGAATTTATGGCTCTATAATTAGGTATAATAGCTAGGAAGTTACGACCTTAGTTCTATGTTCACCCCATCGAGAAATACACTGACCACTTAATTAGGCATTTATTACATAAGTCAGAGACCTCAGATCATCTAGTATAATGGTCGATAGTGTTGGACAATTATGACACATAACATCACTATTTGTACAGATCACAGTGTTGTTGTACAAATTAACTATGTGACAAAGGAGATTGCATTCTTATCACTTGTGATTAGATCACCTAGATGTATAAATGATGAGAGGTCTCTATGATTTGTTCCTGGACTAAGAATGATATGAGACAGTATCAGTCCACGAAGGATAAATCATTAAATATCCCTAGTCAGAGCATTATCGAGATTGGACATCAATAAATGCGTAAAAGACTAGTATTACACTTGTGCGCGTTGTGAGGGCACAACGGCATAGTTCTCGTATATTTGGGTATAGGATACTCATGCAAGTGTAATAGGAGGTTGTGTTTTACCGATGGTACGGGAAACAGCTTCGCTCTGGATAAGCCCCATCGGAATTCCATTGGTAGTATGACTACGTGTCTATGGAAGTCCGAAATCAGGGTAGGTGTATTTGATCTTAACCTGAGACTTGCACTGCTAATGCATACGACAATCAATATACTTTGGTTGAGGTCGTCCAGGGCTTTAACCGGTTCCTGTGTACGCCAATTCTGGGTATATCGAGAATCGTAGTGTGTTGGGTGTGATGTTAAGATGGAAGTATCACTCCAGTCATATGGAGTTGATGATCGCGCAGGGATACAGAACTGGCTCTCTATATAAGGTTGTAATCGTCTGGATAATATGACTTGGTCATGATTATTCGATATTAAAGAGACTAGTTACTCGTTATCCAACATATGCATCGTATGGGGCAGACACTATACCAGCCTCAGGCCTTGCATGTGATCATTTGATACTAGACAGAAATACGCAATACTACGGTATACTACGCTTGATATAGATCCTTATTCCTGTAAGGATATTCCGGAGAATTGGGTAGGCATGGCGCTTTGCTAGAGGCCAACCTTGTCTTGTAAATCGGTAAAACGTAGTACTTGGTACTTACGTGTTCGGATAGTCCGACGACCGATTTGACTGCCAACATATCCGGGGATCTCATGGGTCGCTTCCCAAAGATTCACCGATGACGTATAACTCGCACTCTAAATTAATCTGGGATTAATTAGATGAGAGAGAAAATTAATCTGGGATTAATTGCGGAGATATTTTATCCGGGATAAAATATCATTAGAGAGAGATAACGATTAATTTGGAATTAATCAATAAATTAATATATTTGATATATTAAAGGAAATTAGATTTCGAAGTGGAATTAAAATTAGATTTTAATTCAGGCAAGCGAATTAATTTAGAATTAATTCCTTAGCGACGTGAATAGTGATTTTGCTATTCGTAATCATTTAATTACGACGCAACGGAAAATTCGTTAATTTGGAATTAGCGAACCCGAGCCCGAGATTATTTGTGAGCGCATTCGCATTTCGAATTCGAGTGCGGCACACAAGTCAAATCAAGCGTTAAATCGCTAGTCGCAACTAGCGTCACATCATTCGTCAATCAAGTGATGCATGTCTTTCAATTTGAGTGATTGACGAAGTCACTATTCATGATTGATAGATTTATGTGAAGTGATGTGAGTGGTTGGTGCCATTTATGGCTTTAATGATTTGCTTTTTGAAAGCCAAATTCAAGTGAAATGAATTGAAATTCAAATTTGTGTATAAGATATACAAAATTTCACAAACCAACACACAATCTCTTCCCTCTTTTCTCCCTCTCTCCTCACGCCATTTCTTGTTCTTTTGAGGCAGTGAACTGCCGAATAAAGGAAAGAAAAGGGGAAGCAAGAGTTGGATTTTTGTGGCAAAAATCGCAAGTGCTAGCACACTACGAGACATGCGAATGTGATAGGGAAGTTCACCAATGAGCCGGGAACCATTCGACGAAGCTTGGAGCTCGAAGATGATCCTCAAATGGCGCAAACCAGTGAGTTGGGCTGCTCACTGCCGGCAGTGAAGTGTGGCAGTAAGATCATTTTTGTTGTCCTCCGCGTCGCTCAACCGATCGATGTAAGTATTCCGCGACTTCCTCGATTTGTTTTTGCACATATTTCATTGCTTGTATTCGATCCTATGGACCTAGAAACTCCAACAATGGTAT